>CM035812.1:39218119-39508119 GCA_020458035.1 Magallana ariakensis
TCAAATCTTTAGGAGATTAAATCATTTATTATGTGAATTCTCAATACAAATTTGTTTGACAGTTTGCATAGATAAAAACATTATACATTGGGTACATGTATATGCAAGTGTTATATGATGTAGTAACTTCCGATTATCCTTATTCATGTAATGCAATTGCAAAATTTCATTCCAAAATGCACTTTAAGTACACTGGGAAAAAATTCCGCGGAAAATTTGTGCCTACGTTCATAGCGTAAAATAATACCACGCGGACAAAAGTACGTCTACAGTATGTGGATAAAAATCGGCAGATATTTTAATTTTTTTGAGCAAGATCTACTGTACTTAGTTGTCAAGATATTTTGATTTTGATACTGTAATGCTAATTTGATCGGAGTTAAGGCTATTGTTGCTCAGGTGAGCGATGTGGCCCCTGGGCCTCTTGTTGTTAAGATGGCCATATGTTGGACTCTACGATACTTCTTGTATCAACTGAATGATATTCATCTTGCTGAGATTACATCGCATACATAAAATATAATCCTCAAAGGCTCAAACTCCAGATTTCAGGAGGAAACAATTTTTCATATTCACTTGTTTTAACATGAATTTAGTGTTATTTTTCTTTTGTTTTAATATCATTTGCCTTTCATTTCATGCATGACTGATAATCCTAAACAATACATTAAATTTACAAACTTCAGTGTTTACAAAGTCAGAAGCACTCACTCCTCGCCTCAAATCAAAATCTATGTGATTGAGTCTCTTGTTCTGTTCAGACCCAAGTTTAAAGTCTATTCTAGTTATATAGGTATGACTATGAGTCTAAGATTCAGTCACCATAATTTCAATCTCGATTAAATACTATTACTATTGGACTTTGCTGTGGTTGCAATATTAATAAAATTAGGATGTTTAATTTCAATATGGTAAAGTTTAAACACACCCAGTCAGGCGTTTATACCAACAAATTTGTATTGCCACGGCAATAGTCATGCATCTCGGGTGGTCTGACAGATGGATTTTTCAAACACTGCATGGTTTGAACAGATTATCTATGAAATGTGATCAATAATAATACCATATGAACATGTGATTTTTACTTTCAATGTACAGAATGTGAATTTTTATTAATGAATTTTTTACTGTAATTGATCATATATTATATAGGTGGCCCACTTAATATGGTAATTTAAATTTATAACTTACAGTTTACTGTACAGTATAATAGTAATAAGTTAAGGTTCTCTGATCCTCAGCCTCAAAGTATTTTTTTCGTCATAAGAATGGTATTTTTCTTTCAACCTTTATAAAAGAAAAGATACAAAAAAATGAAATTTTTAGAGGGTATCCATGCATTTTACAAAGTTATTGCAAATTTGCCTAAGATGGATATAATGGAATAAAGAAACAAGTTGAGTTAAAAAAAAAAAAGTTCCGGTGCATCGATGGCTAGAACTCTATACCAAGATGTATATAAGTGGGAGAGCTCCGTGGATCCACTATGCCAAGTTGTGTGACTGACGGTTATACTAGCAGTAGAATATTAAATAAAAATTGCCTGTATAAAAGTCAGATTTATGGTATGAATAAAAAGAAATCCGGATAATTTAGAGTTATCGAACTTTGCTGAGGATCGGAGATCGTTAATATTCATGATATTTATTGGGGGTACCTGCAAGATCCTCAAAAATTGATGCCCCACAAAATCTGACCATTCCTTGGTACTGTATGTTAAAGGACATATCGCATGATTTCAAAATATATCAAATGATACTCATTTTGACTTCTTTGTACCTATTATAATTAATTTGGGTTAATTTCATGCCGATAAATGGCGAAAAAAGGAAATGTGATCTTTATGTTTATATATCAAAAACTTAAGGATATATCCATGGATTTCTTAGTCAGGAAGGATTGGAAATTTAGGCTTGTTCATTCTTCGGTTTTTAAATGGTTTTCTCTATTTCAGGATTTGTAAGGTTCTTGGAGGGTTATTATGTGATTTTAATCACAAAGAGACGAAAAGTTGCCCTAATTGGGCCCCATGTTGTTTACAAAATAGAAGACACCACAATGATGTATATTCCAAATGACACTGTGCGACAAGCCCACCATGAAGAAAGCAAGTAAGTTGGTGAACCATTCAAACGAGGCATGTAATGTGATACACTGTATAATGTGATACACTGTATAACATTCACCAGAAGGTACTGGAAGTCACTATATGGTACACTTATACCAGTAATAACAAGCTGTTAGATATACTTCAATTGTGGTACATGTGTGGTTGTGTTAATGAAAGTCGATATCAATAGATTAGAAATCAGGTATTGATCGATCATCATCTATAAGGATGTAAATATTGACCCCAGCCTTCACAGTAACTACGGTACTGCTCTTTTGCAGGGCATATTGACATAGTTTGGTGAAAAATAACATAATGGCAATTGTTTCATCTACGTCATTTAATTATCTACTGATTAAAACTTTTCCAAAATTTATCAAATTGCCCTGTAAGACAGCAGTACCGCAGCTTCTGTGAAAGGATCTATTTGAGTTTATTTATTCCATTTTCAACATAGAATGCCTTTTTTTGTGTCTTTCTGTGTTTTTAGATTAAATAAGTGTAATATTTTCCTGTATCTTAAATGATTTTAAAAAGCGATTCAGATTATTCCTATTTCTTTTCAGGTATGTAAAAATGTTTCAAAGTGTGGACATGTCGGACAATTTCTACTTCAGGTTAGTGCAGCTAACACATTCATGGCTACTGTGAAATCATTTAAATTCATGGGGGCCTGCAATTTTAATGGATTGTGAGTGTCATGGGGATCTAATTTCATGGATGCTTCAGTTTCAGTAAGAAAGATAACTCTAAATTTGTTTTCGTTGAGAATGTAAAAATCGTGCTGGAGAGCTACCCACGAATACCACGAAAAATGAGCCACCATGAATTGTAATGATTCTACAGTATGACATGAACAGTCGTGTTTCCTTGTTGATGTAAATGAGCATCTGCCTTGTTTATTGTATAACAGGATATTTGGCTATTTGTTTCAGTTACAGTTATGACCTAACACATCGTTTGCAATACAACATGATGCCTACATTATCCTCTGGTCATCAGGCATGTAAGTATAGAAATTAAGTGAAAAAGTGAACTACCTGGTACATTCAATATTGATATTACTCTAAAATATTGTAACTAGTTAGATTGATAGTGAAAATCGACTTTAAATGCTGCATATGCATTTCTTTGGATCCAATTGATACTGCTTTGAGAATATGTGAGATCTAGCTTGTCTTTAATTTTTTTCTAGTTTAATTTTATTCTGATTATTAATACTATGTGCAATGAGTTACAGGGGTTATTATTATTTTTTTTACCAGTCCATTAGTCTGTTTGTCAGTCCTAGGTTTATTTTTGTAAGTCACAGCTCCTTTTTAACCCCGTAAAGAATTTTATGAAACTGTGTAGTAACATGAAAAACATTCAAAATGTGTAGACGCTTATTTGCAAAAAATTCTGATTTAGTGTCATTCCATTATTTTTCCGGGAATTTTGCCCTTTTTAAACTTCGGATTTTGACTACTTTTAAATGGACTTCTAAAGCAGTTCGTCATTACAACTCCTATGAAATGCTAAACAGAATTTCAACAAACTTTTTAGTTAATAAAGGAAAAACTTAAGTAAAAATTAATGTGCATAGTTGTAGGTAATCTTTAGTTGATAATATTTCTTGGAGTTTTGCCCCTTTTATTATATTATGTAATGCATGCTTTACCATTGGTTATGTGTACATGTAGCAATGTCAAGTACATGTATTATGAAAATGTGGGGTATGTGAGCTTGCTCACTTTTTACATGTAGTTTGAATTCATTTATTTAACAGCAATAGCAAACAATATAAAGTAGACTTTAATATTACAGCTGCATCATTATATGGAGTAAGAACTAAACCGGCCGATAAATTTGTCTGGAATTCCTATCTTCTTCAGAAGTGTCGGGAAGTGGTTCATGCGGACTGGCTGCTTTTTCTTATCCATGGATTTGTTGACCAGAAGAGTATCCTTTTGACATAACAGTGAACAGGTTACCCATGTGCATACATGTACCGGTGCAGAGATATAAGTCCAAATGATGTTCTGTTATATACTAAATACTTAATATTTAAGTATATACATATGTACATGTATTAACAATGTTTATTTGATTTCATAATGATCATTGACATGATATGTAGTACAAATTTATAAGAACTGTTATTTTCAGAATGTATATTTCCCCCCAAGATTTTAAGGGGGAATTTAAAATGGGGTGATACATTTCACAACTGTGTTTGGGCAAAAATGCTGAGCTGAAATTATCCTGTATGCAGTTCATGCAGACATAGATAATTATGATTATTAAACAGTCATCAAGTACTGCTTATTTTTTAGAAAGGAATAGTGTCTTATATTCATGTTGATATTAACATGTTTATTAAATAAGAAAGAGATGGTTTAATTAGGCCATTAAAAAAAGAACAGTGGGGTTGTGAATCCATAGATTATCAGGTTATATTCATTTGAACTACACGTATTTATGCCTCAGGTACTTCTGTGTTTCTGTACATGTACCTAGAATTAGATTAAACCTTCACTCAGCATGATAAATGTCCTAGATTTGAATTACGGGTAAGCCACAAAGTTAGGAGTAAATATATTTAGATAAACAAGCTTTTCTGATAGAAGTTTTTCTCTTGGAAGTGTTTTCTGTTGAAAGACATTTTATTTCTTAACATGTTATAGACATAAATGTTTATGGAAAGTCAATATATCTTACGCTCATTGCCAGAAGATCAAATAAATTTGCTGGGACCCGATTTCTAAAGCGGGGAGCTAACTGTGACGTAATTACATTTTGCTTTTTTTAATTAGCTCATCTGAGCAGATAAAGAGATCTACTATTGTCAGAGCTCGCAAAGTCTATTGTTGTTGTTGCTGCTATTAACTTTCTACTATCCATGCAATACCAACTATATTGACCCTCATAAAAAGGAATATCGATCATTTAAATCATGGAAAAGTATTTAGAATTTCAAAGCATTAATTTTTTGGGATACAAGTGTTGAAGTGAGTATGGCAGTTGGTAAAAAGGTGTTGAATATGAGCAATTGAATATATTATTATAATAAATGAAAAAATCATAATCTGTACATCCTTCTAATGTTCATGCAATTAAAACAACATTCTTGTTGAAGTTGCCCAATAAGTCATTAAATCAGCTAGATGATACAGCCTTAATCACCAGTAACTGATCTTGAATACATATACCAAATAAGTTAATATGTGTATCGTAGGACTGGAGATTAATTGCATAGTCAGTCTTCATTTTAACAGGGTCATGTGGCCAATGAAGTCGAGACAGAACAGATTGTGATTGACAGTTCGGTCACCTTTCTGGAGAGGACCAGTGTCACTTCTTTTGTCCAGATGAGGGGCTCCATTCCTTTGTACTGGTCTCAAGATGTCACTAAGATGGTCCCCAAACCTCCCATTATGTGTATGTACAGACAATCGTGTGTTGCACACATTAAATTTTACATTTGTATTTGAAGAACTCAAAACCCAGACTTGCAACTTTGGAGGTACTAACAAGTTGGTAGGGTTCATTTAAAGTAAATTGATAGCGTTTATAATTATTAGGGTCTTCCGTTTCCAACGGAAGACCCTCTTGTTATTCTATTGATTATTTTTATTATTATTATTTTTTTTCTGACTTTTGGTAAAAAATCCCTCAAATTAGGGGCCAGGAGGGCTACAAATTCTTTTAATAATAACTATTTACTGAAAAATAATTTGTTATATATTATTGAAGCAAAAATGTTCACCTCATTAAGCTTAATTAAAATCTGAATTCCGTTTTAAAATCGGACAATGCATTACAGAGATATAAAGGTTTAAAAATTGATTTTTCCGGAAATTTTGATTCCACATTCTTGGTTAAGAAAATAGTGTTATGTTCAAAGTTAAATTAACTCGTACCTAGAATGATTCGATATTTGTTAAGACGTTCTTAAACACATTCGGATTTTTTTTGTCAAGTCGTTCTTGAAATCCTTAAGGTTTTTGTTAATTTGTACTTAAAGTCATTCGGATTTTGTTAAGTCGTACCAAGAATTATTCGACTTTTTATATCTTTTTGTTTTAATTACTCATGGTATTGGCTTTAGAGCTCTGCTTCTTACAGAAACATCTAGGTTTTTCTTTCGACATTAACGGAAGACCCACTCGTTGCTTTGCAACGAGCTTTGCTCTAGTTAAAGTTTATTCTTCTTATTTAGCATTTTTTAATGAAGAAATTTGCTCCTTTGCTATTCCCATTTGGGATACTCTGGTTTAATATTTCAGTATATCATAACAACTGTTTTTTTGTACAGTCAGATTACTGTATGATACAAATCCTGTTACACTTATAATGCTGGTCACTGTAAAATATTTAAAAATTACATATAGCATCATATTCCATGTAATTACAAGTTGGTCATTTGATTCAGTGGACCAGAGTGATCCTTACGCAGGGGCGGCTGGTCTCCACTTCAACCAGGTGCTGGCTCGCTACGGCTCACCGGTCATCATACTGAATCTTGTAAAGGTACTCAGTCACTTGATCCCACCACAAAACCATCGACAGTCAACATCAACTACTTTATGTTTATACTGTTACAACTATTAATACATTAAATTGTAGAGGAGGGAGAGAAGGAGACATGAGAGTATACTGACTGACGAGTATAAAGCTACTGTCTCCTATCTCAATCAGTTTTTACCCCCGGAACACAGAATCAGATACATGGGCTTTGACATGGCACATAGCAGCAAAAGGTACCATCTCCGCTAGCCAAGGGTTTCTGATCCCCACCGCTCCTCCCTAACCCTTGGCATATCGTGCTATCAAAAGTCGGGATTTTTTTTTCGTCACATGATCTTCCAGCCTATTTATAAATCGGCCAAATGATGAAAGATGCCGTACTTTAAACGTCACTGGTGCATTAATGGCAGCCTGTATTCAATAAATAGGAATATTGTTAAAATGTTACATATAATAGATTGAATTCATTCGAAGGTTGTAAGACTAGGAATGGTAAATCCTTCATCTATGAGTGCATGCCTCTCTTGATACACAGATTATGTGGTACTTGTTATTGCACCATTGCAAGCTACATTTATCATGAAGGCTCAAACAGAAAAAACTAGAAAAATAAGGGTTTTGAGCTATGCGTGTTAGAGACACTCGTGAATAAACAGTATGAAAACATTGTCAATTAAATCAGATATGTTTTGCATCTTTTGATTGGTCGAAAGGGTTTCAGTAAACCCCAATCAAAATCCATGAAAAAAATCCTGACTTTCGATAGCACGATATGCCAAGAGTTTGTAAGGAGCGGTGTGGATCAGAAACCCTTGGCTAGCGAAAATGTAAAAGGTACATGTACTAGTATTTTTTTGAAACTTAATATGGTTAAATTACGTTTTTTTCTGCTAATATTTGTAAATATTTTCATTTCATTCCAAAAAAGGTACATGTATATGTATTATTTGTAATTTTTGAAAATATGCCTAAGATAACATTTATTTAATAAACGAACTTTTGGGATTTAATTCTTTACAATTGAGATGATATGTACAGCGAAATTTAGCAAAGAAATATGCAACAGATTATTGTGACAGACTTTTTTTTTTTATAGTAAAACAAAGAATGTGTTGGTGAGGTTGTCTCAGATAGCTAAAAAGTGTGTTAAAACGACAGGCTTCTATGTCCACATGCCAAGGCATATCAGCAAGGAATTCTGGGATGCACCTGAGTAAGTTAGAGAGTCCCTTGTAAGTAAATTTATAATCAGAATCAAAGAATTATCTTGAAGTTAATCCAGTCTGACTTTTTTTTCCCATGGTTCATTTATTTGAGTTAGTCTTTTTTGCAAATTAGAATAAAAGAAGAGAAAAAAGACAACTGCTTTAATTGTTAGGTATAGGGGGTTCCAGGGTCAGAAGACTGAGTGGGGGTGTTTACAGACGGGTGTGGTCCGTACAAACTGTGTGGACTGCCTGGACAGGACCAACACAGCACAGTTTGCTATAGGCAGATGTGCCTTGGGGCATCAGGTATGTAATATGGTTTCATTATGACTTTGATAAAGTATGTCTATAGTTTAGTATTTCTATTATATGGCATACTGTGTCCTACAAGTTACATGTAGTTGATGGTCAGTTGATTGACCAGACATGAGCTGAATAATGTATTTTATATGAATTATAGGGTATATTCACTTTGAAAATATGTGAACATGTGTTCAGGAGTCTCAGTGGATGTAAATTGTTATAGCATAAGATGGCATTCATTGCTCCATTGGTGTATTAACATCCTTAATTATATTATTGTTAAAGGGAATCCTTGATCTAAAATATTGTTGTAGAGAATTTGAATCTGCATCTAATTAATTTTCTTATTAACAGCTGTTTGCGCTTGGGGTGATTTCCAGCCCAGACCTGGAGTTTGACACAGACTGTCTCAAGTATGACATTAATATTTCCATGCATACTTTTTTCATACAAAATATACATGTATATCATAGCTCAAATTATCAAGGATCTGTTATTCAGTGAACTTTAGATTTTGTTTCTGTTTAAATTAAATGATAGTGAACATTAGATTTTTTGGTTGAAGTCATAATGAATGTTAATTGTTGTACAAATGTAAAATTAACTAGACTTTTATACAAAATGATCTTCTGTGATTGGATTATTATAAATGACTTACTTGGGCATCAACATGAGGCACAAGGATTGTTTCCTTGTCAAAACTCAACACACCCTGGCCGATTTCTTGTCAATCTTTTAATGTAACGGTAAGCCACAGAAAAAGCCACCTTAATCTATTCGCTGAATATTCCTGTCATGTGTTTAGCTGGTTTTGTTTCATATGAACAAAGTACATTAAATCATGATTCATTTGGTGATCTACAACTTGGTAACTGGTAAATGCTATTTGGTGAACAATGAGTAAATTAACACAAAGCATGAAAGTGAACTCGGAATGTACAGTAAGCACAACAAATGTTTAAAAACCATTTATCCACAGTGAGCAGAAACAAAATACTAAGAAAGCATGCTTCAGGGACTATACTCAGTCTGTCACTGTTTAGCAACTTACATGCATGTACATTGTACATATCATGGCGTAATCTTTCTAGAATGCTTGAACACTTGTATGAGGCACATGGAGACACCATCGCATTACAATATGGAGGCTCTCAACTCGTACACAGAATTGAAGGCTACAGAAAAATTGCCCCCTGGACTGCGCATTCCAAAGACATAATGCATACACTGTCTCGATACTATAGCAACACTTTCTCAGGTATTAGACAAGAGTAAAAAATGAATGAAAGTTAAACATTTCTATGGTAATTATTCTCTTGTAATAAAAAGTATAAAATGAATTTTATGTGTTTAATATGCATCTTAAATCTTGAGTTTTGCAAAATTAACCCGAGAGGTGACAAAATACAAAGTACATGTACATGATGTAGTACAAAATCAATGGGATTTATGACAGATTGTCCCAGTGAATTGAATGTATTCAACTGTCACTTTAAATCATATATCCAATTTTTGTTAACAGCCTCTGATTGCAGATACAATGTATTTATTGAATGTGGATAAAATGCACTTCTCGAATAGAACAAAATACTTAATGCTAGCGGAAATTAATCATCACAGACTAGTTCTCAACTCGCTATTCACCAATAAAAATGTATAGTATTTTGTATAGCTTTGAATATTTGTATTATATTGTTTGAAAATTTAAATGTGAACTTCCAGATCTGGAAAAACAAACAGCTACGAACATCTTCCTTGGTCTGTTTTTGCCGGCAGAGGGAAAACCTAACATCTGGGAACTGCCCACAGACTTCTACCTCCACAACAAAAATGTCAGGGCTGTTTTAGAACATCTCCACTTAAGGTACTGGGTTTTGTTAATTTTGAATGCTAGAAGCATCAGTTACCGGTACATATAAGACACTCTTGGCTAAAGAAGATTAGTTGCTAAAGGCAACTGTTTTGTAACTTTTGTGAACATGCACAAAGATAGGAGAGTATTTTCTTTGGGCTCACCTGGCCCCAGGGCAATAAAAGTTAGACGAGCTCACTTTTGATCTCAGTCTTGCTTTTACCAAAGGAACATAAGTGGAAAAGTGAGACTGAGATCAAAAGTAAGTTCGTCTAACTTTTATGGTGCCAGGGCCTGACCTGAAAGCTTAAGCTAGTAGACCAAGAGTTGTCTGATCAAATAAAGGCTGAACATTTTACAAAAGCCGCTTGTACAAACATCAAAATGATACCGTTTGTCAATCAAGTTTGAAACAATAGCACCCAGTTTGATTGACATATGATCATCCAAGCGTTATCTGGCCAGGTCCATGGAATTCTGTTTATTAGCAAATGATTTAATGTAACGCCTCATTTGATTGGCTGATACAGATTGAGGGACATGTATTATATTGTATAACATACCTTGGTATGGGGACACACCCCTAGACACATCTATCCGGAACTACTTTTTTTTTCACATGTAAATTACCTTACATGTACAATTGCATGCATGTGTAAATGTATACCAGAGTGAATAAATAGAATATGATTAAGTTTATCTCTTTTCATTTGCATACTAGAAATTTAAAATAAAATGTAAATAATTAAGTTTTTTATTAAATTCTGCTCCAATCTTCTCCAAATTAAAAAAAAAATAATTTAAAAATATCTCACAAATTGAAATATAACAACTTTAAGACAGAAAAAAATAAATTTCTCCGAAAAGAAGCACACAATGGGAGAAGGGAAGTTGAAACTTTTTAAAGGTATGTAAAGGACAAATAAAAGAAATATCAATAAATTTTATACCATAGTAAAAATCAACACCTTATTTACCAAAACACCAAAGGATTTTAACTCAGAATAGGATGTGCACCCAAATCTTTATTTTCAGAGCGCTTTACTTTTAAGCTATCTAGGTTTATGATGGTATTTTGGTGTGGTTTTAATATTTTGATGCCTCTTTTCATAGAAACATTTCACGAGCAAACAGATTTCTATCTGACTGAGCTAGCCCCCCTCCCCCATTACTAACGTTAGACTGTTAAAGAATGATTTCAGGACTTAAAACTGTATAAATATGAATCCTCTGTTAGCAGTTACAATCGGGATTGCTCGCCGGCTCATAGAAAACAAATGAGCGACACTCTTAGTGTACTTACTGTAAAACCGTAAAATACAAACAATCCATTTTCAGCATGCTCGGTCATTTCAGTTTTCACACACCGCTCCCAATCCCAAGTTGATCTCCGAACATGAACTTGCATCGTTTGCTGCATCCATGGCCCCAAGAGGTCTGCCTCTGAAATCTTCACACTTCCTCTGTTCTGAGTTTATGTTTAATTCAACTTTTAACAACTGTCCCTTTAACAGTGTTTTCAATAAGTTTTTGAATAGAAGGAAAAAAATTTGGAACAGCAGGAAACCTAATCTCGACGAGGGGTCTGGGGGCCGCCCCAGGCCCCCAGCGGGTCCAGGGCGGAGCCCTGGTGGGGGTCCAGGGGGGCAGAGCCCCCCGACCGAAAACAAAAAAATAATCATTTTTGAAGGTACTTTTCCTGCTTCTAAGGCCATCAAAGTAAAATTTTATCAAATGTCTACCGCTAGCAACTGCTTAATTTAACCTTAAATAGTGCCATTTTAAAGACTATTTTTTCTCTATTCACCAATTTGTAAAACAAATTTCAAATTATGAGGAAAGTCTGGTTGATCTTTACCTTGAAAGAATGTCGAATCGTGAAGTTAAAAGTTACGTTATGTCAAAAAAGATACACCGGTCTCTAGAAATAATAATATATAAAAACTATTGCTTTACTTCGTTTGGAGACGGGTAGAAAAAAATGGTTGATTTTCCTCTTCGACATGGGATATCCGATCGTCGTTGTAAAAAATCACTTCATATAAACAATTAGAACAATTAGATATTTCAATTAAGATCAATTCTGACTAATTATTTAATATTTCCTGTGTATTAATTCCTATCCCTGTTTTTAGTTGCAGCCAATGGTGGGAGGTTCCTGTGTACAGATCTCTGCCCCTGCCATATGAAGAAGGTAGAAATTTGTGTTACATTTAATTCAATGTTTAATGTCACCTGTGCAGGTCAGTAAAGAAAACAAACCATGTTTTTGATATAATTTTTTCCAGTTTAGTTTTACTTTTTGCAACAAATAAATGCAATCTTTAGAAATACAAAATATTAAGGATAAATTATTTCCTAAATATTTTGTATTTCTACAGATTGGATAATCATAGATATAAAATCCCTAAAACATGAATGATGTGCGAACGGTGAGTGAATGGTGAACGAACAGTGAGGGAAGATGAGTGAATGTTGAGCGAACGTTGAGTGAAGGTCGAGTGAACGGTGAGTAAACGGTGAGCAAATGGTTGCAAACGATGAGCAAATGGTAGAGAACGTGAGTGAACGTTTAGTGAATGGGGAGTGATCGGTAATTGAACGGTAAGTGAAGGTTGAGTGAATGGTGAGTGAATGGTGAGCGAACAGTGAGTGAACAGTAAGTGAATGGTGAGCAAACGGTTCTAATAAAAATTACTGCAGTAGACTTTTTAATTTTTTCCCACATACCTTATGTATGCAATATACGCTTGAATCATTATGACAATAAATTAAGCATGGAACTTGCATGTGTTTTATCCCCTTAACTAAGCCCCAAAATATCAAAACAAAACTAAACAACCACAGAGTAGCTGTTAATTAACACTGAAACAGCGAGTATTTACTACACGCAACACGCAGTACAGAGGCTTGATCCACCTCTAAATTTATAGCCAAAAAACTGTGACGTCGTACTTAACTTTTAAATCGTTGGTAGTTCTCTTAAAGTGTGTCGGATAAATTCAAGGGAGGAAATGATGTCACATGTCAGCAAAAGTTCAGATATTTACAGTTTTTTTACGTAAGCATATGTTTGTGTTGCTTATTTTAGTGTTTTTGAAGTATTTTTTATTTTTAAATGAAAAAGATGTATGCGGTTTACAGGAAAGAAATTTCCTTAGCAACGCTTCCCTATTTCCACAATGTTGCTATGTACCACAAAGGATTATTGGGAATTAAGAATTTTTTTTTACATGGCCTAATAAAACTTTCAAATTTTCTCGATTCACACACATTGTCTATGAAGCTCACTATGCTATTTACTGTAAATGTATACTCATTTTTTTTTCATGATTGATAATTTAATTCATAAAAGAAGTGATAAATAGCCTAAATATAAAGTGCATTTGATATTCTTTTCATGTGTATGTAATTCATTTGATAGTTACAAGTCGTTCAGTTCCCCTTAATAAACAATTAATAATTCAACAGATACCGTAAACTTGTACATTCTATCAAACTTACTCTATGTACAGTACAGTGTACCAGGAAATGACTTTCTATCAGACAGAACTGATCATTACACAGCTGGTCTACATGGTACTTGAATACTTGCATTATTTGTTCAAAATAAAATTGATAAAAACTACTTATTGCCGTCCCTCCAAGGTTTTGTATTTTAAAGGTAACATTAAACATAGAATTTACTTTGGACAGCATTAATGTTCAAGTGAAGGGCTACACATCTTGTTTGCAATCTATTCTTGATTTATACTTTCATCTCAGAAAACATTAATTTTATTTTTGTGTTTTGGTAAAACAGCTTAAATGCAATATTGAATTGAAATCAGTTGACCTACCTGGGTAAGAAGACCTTTAATACCTGTTAGCATTTTTAACTCAGAAAAGAAGAAAACGGACAGCAGCGTTGTTGCAATGAAGGGCAGAGAGGAGTGTTTGGATTGCTATGATGAGTACTACAGATCCAGTGAAATGACCTCCATCCATGAACTCTTCTCCTACACCATGTCACACTCTGTCAGGTAAGTACCTCATCCTTGCCAATGCCAGATGTTAATATTTAAGTTGAAGAATTTGTTTATCAATCCTTGTGAAATAAATTTAAGTTTTTTAATCTCAATAAGTACCTCATCCTGCATATGCGAAGTGGCGTAATATAAATTGTACAAGTTGGTTATCAATCCTTGTGAAATACATAAAGTTCTGTAAACTCAGTACCTCATCCTGTAGCTGACTGGAAGTACAGAGTCAGGATCCTGTTATAACACCCAACTCTTGCTGCCTGTCAAAAACTTTCAAATAAGTCAAACCTATTTAATTTAACTTTTAACCATAAACTGAAAGATAATCACAAGATTGTACTGCCTGTCTTAACTATACATACTTGTTACAGATTTGGTGAATTTCTAGGACTTTTGTGTGTATCACAGATTTTTTCATACTAGATTTCATAAATTTAATATAATTTTAAAACTTTTCTTCAGGGATTACAAACCTAAAACGGCCAAGATTGACAGCCCCTTCACCCTGAGAGTTCCTACAGAGTCGAAGGATGTTAACAGGTTATCTCCCTTGAGTTTGTATATAGATTTTCGGTTTTGGAATGAAATGCATTCTCTGTTGTTTTACTACCAAATATTTATGAAAGCTTACATGAATATCACTTATTAGCACTGACTGATATAATGTAGTATCACATATAGATCTATGATTTATTTGATGTTTATACATAGGAACTAAATATTCAAGGTTATAACTGTCAGTGAGTTGAATGCTCAATTCTACATGTAATTAAGATCAGCCCACAGGCACCTGACATTAAAACAGGGTTGGCTGGGAATTTTCACTAAACTGGGAAGTACTGGGAATTCCTGGGAAATACAAATTTAAATTCTTTATTTGTTTGATTTATTCAATGCGAAATATGTGTTTAGGAAAAAAGATTTAAGCAGTAAGCATAAAAACAGCAGCAGTTCACTGTCAGTATTATGAATCTTAAATTCACCAGATCTTCTATTTCCCATTGCATTCAAAAACAGAATACAAGTTCACCTTTTCCACCCTGCATTTTGTATTTTACAGAATTTATAATCATTCAAAGCAAAAATAAATTTATGACTATTATCCTAGCTATTATAATTACTGTCAGTGGTTGTTACAAGCAACAATCAAACAATCACACGTGTTGTTTTAACCAATTGACTCTTGTCAGTGATATGCTGTTTTGGGGAAATATTTACTTTGACTGGGATTAATAATTGGTCTTGATTGATTTTCTTGGTTTATTTTTCACATCATTCTATAAAAAAACCTCAAAACTGGAACTTTTGAACAGTATAGATCGCACATATACCTGGCTTAAGTCTTAAAACAAATACCACTGGTGTATAGGAATGAACAATGTGGTTTGATTATTCATAAGTAGATGCCAAATTTATTTATTACATGTACTTGGTACCCAGGGTAGCCAAAACTTGTTAAAATCAAAGACAATGATTAAATGTCATAGCTAACAACTACTGTCTACATCACAACAGATATGATAAAAGTATGAACTTTATTTCCAAGTATTTCCTGGAAAATACCAGTAATTCTCAGGAAATTCCAGTATTTCCCACCATCCTGGGAAATACTCATATTTCCCCCTTTTTGCCAACCCTGCGTTAAAAATATTTCTTTTTAAAGTAAGATAATTTTCCTCTTTTAGGTTTTGATGGTTGCCATATTGATATTTTTCACCTGCTTATTTGCTAAAAATTTTTGTTTAAAACTCTGATTGCTCTTGCAAAATAGTTATTCATAGCTAGTTTATAGTGTTCAAGCTTTCTTATGGTGGAAGATTCAAAATTCTTTGCCCATGTAATCCCCAAATATTACATGTACGGTATACAGATTTATACAAACATGACTTGTGATAAATGGGGTTAATATATGAAATATTCAATAGACATACCATAATTATAATTAAAACATGTAGAATGTATCATATAATCAGAAACTTACCTGGCTAATAAAGTCATTGAACTTTTACTGAATGCTGATCGTCGAAAAAGTATTTTCCTTGTTAAGATTTTAAAACAGGGATTATTTCTTACCACCTATTTATAGATCAGTCATGTACCGTCGTGTTAGTAGTAGAACTATGCTCTTCATGACTCAGAGGTATGAGTTATTACTGTTTGATATTATGCACATTTATTGGAATACCTGCTTAGTAAATTCACATGCAGCTTAATTAACCAAATAATAATTCAGAATCTTGCACAGATTTAGTGGCTGCGAAGAGAACTGCTTTTGTTAAGAGAAAAATTTACAATCTTTATATATATGATGTGTCATAACAAATAACAACTTCATGTTACCTTGATATAATACGTAATAAATTGTATTTTTACCTATATGCATAAATATGTATATATGTCTTATATATACTTGTACATTCATTTTAAATGCTTATCAAGTTGTTTCTATCATTTGACAAACATTCACAGTATAACCTTGATGCATGGTTATCACTGTATGATATCATGCAGTTAATGATACGATAGTAGCCACTTAATACATAGTTGAATGTGCCCGAGCATCAATATTGCAAACTTTGTTACATGAATTACAGGAATCATATGATCGGTTTTTATGTATATGCTCTTCAACATGTCCCATCTATATCTGGGACTGTTCATCTCAGTGGTATTGTGAGTTTTGTTTTGTCCTCAGCCAGATTCCAGCCTAACTTCAAAGTCCACAGCCACATGCTCTCTCAGTTTTTACCTTTGCAAAATTTGCAGAACCAAAGCAAAATTTAACTGAATAGATAATCAATATACCCATCACAAACACCTGATAGATTTTAGGATAATGGGTCCATCTGGCTTTGTTAGGGCAGATTAGTTTGTTGTAAAAGAACATTATCTCTAAATGGTACAAAGGTTGATCATGACATAACATGCCTCAAATAGACATTACCCCATCTTAAGTCATTTAATAGAGGTCAAAATCACATAATCAGCATAATAAACTTTAAGTGATCATTGGGACACCACAGCAAAGGTTATTGATAAAGAGGAAGGTCATGTATTTACTTTATATTGATTTGAGTTTATTTCAATCCATGAATTTGGTATTCTGAAGCTTGAAAAGATCATATTTTGTAGAAAGATTGCCTGCATGTTTGTACATGTATGTCAAGGTCATTGTTTTAGAGCATGCCAAAGAGAGAGAGCTCAGGGTGGCTTTGTATTATTCACTCGGGTATGTGTGATCACTCAGGGTCCGCTATGCATTTGCCTTCACAAAGCATGAAGCAGTCACCTTGATCTAACCTTATTGTCCTAACATCCTGTTACTGCTCCTCTTATAGTCCGTAAACATGCACATTGGAAGTGAAAAAGGTTGAGAAGCACTGATCAGGATATACATGAAATTATAAAGATCAACCAGTTTCCTTGATGACTGCTACCTTTTCTGCTATACCTTGCCTCTATCACAGTATGACTATAACAATCACTCATTTTTTAACCAAAGCTGTAAAGTGATGGAAACAACATTAACCCATGTGGGGTTTTCTCAACTATACTGATGATACGTGAAAAAAAATTAAAAATTCTTTATAAGCAGACTAAAAATTACAATCTGTAAATATGTCAAATTTCTTTTTTCAGCCAAGAGACAAATCCCAATATCTCGGGAAAGGACTCAACATCATCTCAGACATCTACATGCTCTAGTGAGAGTGAAAGTGAGAGTTCAGATGTGGACGGAACAAGTGTATCTGACACATCAGAGGATTCATGTAGCATGATCAAATCAAAGGTAACACTATTTGAAAAATGACAGTGAATTTATCTTAGAGTTAAATAATACCTAAATTACAAAATCCATGACTAATACTGTTATTAAGCATCACTGTTATTATACCCCCGCTCCGAAGGAGAGGGGGATATACTGTTGTTTCCTTGTGTGCTTGTCTGTCGGTCCATAAATTTTTGTTGCATTTTTCTCAGCAACTATGCAGCAAGCAGATGCTTGATATAACACACTCTTTCTTTGGGTAAGCCATATAGTGGGATTCATTTTTGTACCAATCAGATGTCAACTTTCTGTAAGATGACAACTTTGTTTATTTTTAGCCTAAATTTTGAAACACATTTTCGTCAAAGATTTCTCAGCAACTATTCATCGCAGATGTTTGAAAGTTTAACATACTATTTGTTGAGAAATGCCTTATGGTGGGAATTTTTAAAACAAATTAGATGTCAACTTCCTGTTATATGTCATCTTTAGTACATTTAATTTTGTACATAACTGTTGTTAATTTAAAGTTCAAAATATTTGTAATGGTTTGATCAATTTCTTTTAAACTATTTGTAACATTAAATAAAATATAAGACATTCATAGCTCACATATTCAACCTCAATTTTAAGTCGTTTTGCAAAGACAAGCTGGTTCAATGATCAAATGATCTTGTTACAACCATATTAGCTCTCTCCATATCTCTGTGTTCCATAGGATAAAGACTGGAGTGTGAGTCGGCAGAAAGCTGGTGGCAGTCATATGTATGGCCCAGAGCTTCACAAGTACTCCCCAAATCACAAAGACACATGGATGTATGAAAGGTATGTCATGAATTCACTCAAAACTAGTACATGTACTGTCGTTACTGTTTTGCTATAATTCATGAGCTATGAAGGCTGCTCAACTGCCACTTAGTTCAGCGTAAGGAACAATTTTGACATTTTACTAAAACTTGTTTAAAGCATATGCTAGTTTGCACAACTTTATACTATTGCAAATTTCTTATTTTAATTATGGCCCTGCTCAGCAGGCGCCCTATAGTGATCAGTCTCTTTGTCTGTCTGTCCATCCTTTTGTCCATCTGTCCAACCAAGATCACTTGTGCAGAGCATATTTTCTCTCTCTTTGGCCCAATTTGGCTCATACTTCACCCACAGAGTGTCTTTGGGTAAAGGGTATGCAATAACCTTGAACAAAGTTTCTAGATCAAAGGTCAAGGTCACATTAGGCTATATTAATTTTTTGTCCAGATATTTTCTCTTCTTAGCCCTATCTTGCACATAATTCACACAAACATAGCTTTTAAGTAAAGGGGTTGTAGTGGCCTTGATCCATATTTTTAGGTTAAATGTTAAAATCATAATTAATATCTTTAAAATCTAGTTTTGGACCATAAATTCTTTCCCCGTAGCTCAATCTTGCTCAGATTAAACTAAACAAATGCCTAAGGGGTTTGCAATGAGTTTGAATTAAAGGTCTGTGCAAACTGGAAACTTTCCATATCAAAGGTTAAGGTCAAAGCAAGTCTTTTGAAATGCTTTTCATCCTAATGTCCATTATTTAAGCAGGGACCTTTGAGATGGTCACCATTTCAATGATTTCTAGTTTAGATTGTTCTTCAATGATGTTCAATGCAGCTCTTTCTTATAATGAACAAAGAGTTATTCAAGTCCAAGGACTCTTTAGCGAATTTTAATTATATCTGAACGATACAACACCCCCTTATCTGTTTTAAGCAAATCAAAGTATTTGCAGTTTTTTTTCTTTGTGCAAAATTGATGTAAAGGATCAGACTTATGATATCAATAATTTGCATCAATCTGTGTTAAGGTTCTTGAACATACATGTAGTATGAAGTTTTAAAAAATTCTTTAAATCAGATTGTTTTATTAACATGTAAATCCCAATGCTCGGCAGTCTTCTAGGGATCGTCCAGTTGGCAATTAAGGTGGCTCACTACACCATGAAATATTTTCTCAAATCAGCAGAAAATTACTTGATTATGATAGATACTCATGATCTGCGATTCAGACGCCCAATACTTTAACCACTGAGCTACGGCGATATACAACCGAATCGAACGATATAAACAGTTTAACAAAACATTTAAGTCGCCATCTTGTGACGTAGTGTCTTAAAAAGTATAAGTCTGGGTGTAGTGAGGTACCTTAATTCTCCAGATTTTTTTTCTACACTGCCATCTAAAAGCAAATTAGGAATGAGTTCCTTAAAGTATTAAAAGTATTACAAGATTTTTGTTCCATTTATTCAATTAAATTGTACACAAAAGACTCAAATGTGCCTCCCTGATTATTGACAACTCATTGCATAAGTATAAGTTTGCTTAATCAAGTAATGGTGAAAACGATAAGGTGTAAAAATTCACAAAATATTATTTTAGTTTATCGCGTTTAATAAAAGTATGTTATTACCAAGTACAATTTTTTTTTCATAGGCGGGGGTCATCTATCTCCATACAATAATGAGGACGCCCACTTTAATACTGACTTCATACATAGTCAGCACATGTTTCTCTATTGTTCTCCGTTTGACAGTAGTTGTATATTTGCATTATCAAAGTTATGTCAAATGGAAATTAATTGACAAACATGCACTCATGGTTTAAATGAGAAAAAACTGCTTCTTCTTACTTTCACTTTCCCTGTTGTAACCAAGGGTTGATGCATGTTGAATACATGTATTATAATTCACCACATGATTTCTCACCTCAGGTAACTTTGTGAATACAAAATTCTATCGTGACGTGTAAGGTAGCATGTTATGTGCTAGCTAGGAAAATGTTTTCGAACATGTTATCGCAAATCTTACTTGGGTGTATTCGCTGCGAGCGATAAACTGATGCGTTGAGTGACTACACTATTGGGATCGCGAGTTGCAGTTATAAAACAAGCATTTTCATTGGCCGTTTTAGTACCCGCCCACTCTTACCTGCTAACGTGGTAACGTGGTATTGATAATTTATGCACCAACTGCCAGATGTGTCGTTAACTCTGAATCTGAACTGCAAAAACTAAATCACTGCAAGAATTGATTAAGAGATCTCACAATAATCGCATCTTTTTGTGTAAACAATTGTCAAAAACACGCTGTTTAAACAGGTTCAATCCCCAATTCATTTTTCAATATAATGCATACTTCATCGATAAATTCAAATCATTTTATATAACTGTTTAACGCATCAATTTAAGATGAGGCAGTATTTATTTTGTTGTAGCTTATTCCAAAGAATTCACAACAGATATTGACAATAAATATTACATAGCCTATATTGCATTTTATTGAACTTTGACCGATTAATATGACACACTTAAAACTACAAGTGTGCACGTGTTTTCAATCATACCAAAAATTTGAAATTTACGGCATGTAAACGTGTTCAATTTTGGACTGATCTGTGATAAACGTTATTTTGTAACTCACTTTGTCTGTAGAAACATTCATTTTATTATATGTTCTTCGATATTCATCACACAATATTTACTACTGACGTTGACACTGACTTTCTCTCAAACACGCTAATCGACCTCGGATTGTAAAATTCACGTGCAGATCGAGTCGCAATTTTCATTTTGCGAAGGTGTTGACGATGTTTCAAAGATTTTCAGTACAGATTTATTGTAAACAAAACAGTGAAGACATATGCTGTAAAACGTCTAATGGATTTCACGGCGTGTCAACCCGAATTTTCCCGTAGATCTACATTTTGCAACAAGTTTTTTGTGAGGAAAAACTGTTCAACTCATGCGATTTTCCATACATACAGTAAATGGTACATTATGAACGGTAACGTAAAATTTATTTGTTCACTAAACAGTTTCTGGCGATTTTTTTTTCACAATAAATTGAATAACATAATTCAATAAGCGAAGTACAATCTGTGACTGATAATCTATATGCGCCGATCCCTGCTTTTAGGGAACTTTTCTTTTTCTTTTCATTTATATTATTTACACATGTACGTGAACATCGCCCCGTTTGTTTAATATCAAATAACTATGTATGTAATTTTTTAACTTGCTAGTACAACTTCATGAGATGTTTTCTTTCTCCGACATATCTTTCCACGTGTTAGCATCATGTTCTCAACATGCATTTGATAAATGGGCGGGTCTATATAAATGCGCCAATCAGAATCTTTATTTCGAATCGCAATTGAAATACACACCGATTAGAAAGTGTCATCACTCAACGCAATGCTACATCGGTCGTAGCGAATACTTTCATGTAAGATTTGCGATAAGTTGTCAAGCATTGATTTATTGTCTTCTGTACTTACATGGGCGTGGTCTAATTGTTGAAACCATAGTAAATAGTAATCTTGTACCATATAGAATATATAGGGTTATGGTGAAAGAGTGATCCCATAAATTTTTATACATGGCACTGTTATTCATGCTAGTCTAATTTTAGTACCATTCTGATGATGGCAGCTCCACCTCTCATGCATATTAATATCAATCTTATGTTTGATCAAGGGCAGATAAGAGAAAATTCTCCTGTTTTCGAAAGTTGTAAGGAGAAAACATAGGAGGATCTAATTGCATCACACTCTAAAATCTTAATTGATGTTGGAAATTGACTAGACTCTTTAAAAAATTGAACAAAAGTGATATTAGGTTAAGAAATAAACGCAACAGATGCGAACTAAAAAGGGCCCAAAGCCCTGCACTAAGTGCAGTCATTCTTTATTTGTTATTGGGCACGTTCTCCAAAATAAATGTAAATAGTTTTATGTAATAACTATAAAAATGTTCAATTTCTTGGTAAAACTATTCTTTTAAAAAAAAAGTATAATAATTAAAAAAATCAAATACTTTACAATTAATTAGGGCCTGGCTCTGCGGACGCCTTATAGTGATCAGTCTGTTTGTCCATCTGTTCATTCATCTGGCTATTTGGGATCACTTGTCTGGAGCATATCTTCTCTTCCCTTGGAACAATCTGGATCACCTAAAGATTGCCCTTGGGTATAGGGTGTGCAGTGACCTTGACCAAAGTTTTTAAGTCATGGCAGAATTATTTGAAAAAAATCCTTGTCCAGATCATATATTCTCTCCCCTTGGTTCAATCTGGCTCTGACCTCACATACAGAGTGCCTTTGGTCAAAAGATTGCAGTGATCTTGAATGACAATTCTATATCAAGGTCGTATCAGACCATGCAAAAAGATATTTTCAGAGCTTTGGGTAAATGGTTTGCAGCAACCTTTAACCTAGAAAGAATAATCTTACTGTGACCAGGCTATACTCAGGTCAATGCTTTGTATTGATTTTTAGTCTGTTAAAAATAAAATGCATGGGAAAAACACATTTTTATTTAATACAAACCTTTTTGAACATGCATATGTCCACTCAATATCACATATGATTGAATTTGCCTGCCATTTTGTCGAAATCGTACTCGGAATGTCTCAGATTTTATCATTAACATGGCGACCCTAAACAGCAAATTTTCAAATGTAATGTTAAAAGTGGCAGTGATTTCGTTGCAAGCACAGTTAATGAAGTAAAATAGGATTATTAAAGAGCAACATTGTAGATCAACACAATATTTTTTTTTCATTTGCTACGAAGAAAGTATAGGGAACGTATTTTATCGTTAAACCGGTGTCATATAATATCTTGAACCCCGCGATATATTGAACCCGGGTTCAAAATATCGCTGCGATATATTGAACCCCCCCATAAAATATTGAACCCCGGGTTCAAAATATTATGGCAGCGATATTTTGAACCCCCCTCCAATTTTCATTACTATTGGAGAGGGGGTTCAAAATATTATGGCCGCGATATTTTGAACCCCCCTCTAATTTCCAATTCCCCTTGGAGAGGGGGTTCAAAATATTATGGCCGCGATATATTGAACCCCCAACATATTTCCAATTCCCTTTGGAGAGGGGGTTCAAAATATTATGGCCGCGATATTTTGAACCCCCCTCTAATTTTCATTGCTATTGGAGAGGGGGTTCAAAATATTATGGCCGCGATATATTGAACCCCCATCCTATTTCCAATTCCCTTTGGAGAGGGGGTTATATTGAACCCCCAACCTATTTCCAATTCCCTTTGGAGAGGGGGTTCAATATATCGCAGCCATAATATTTTGAACCCCCTCTCCAATAGCAATGAAAATAAGAGGGGGGTTCAAAATATCGCAGCCATAATATTTTGACCCCCCTCTCCAATGGGAATTGAAAATTGGAGGGGGGTTCAAAATATCGCGGCCATAATATTTTGAACTCCCTCTCCAAAAGCAATGTAAATTAGAGGAGGGTTCAAAATATCGCAGCCATAATATTTTGAACCCCCCTCTCCAATAGCATTGAAAATTAGGGGGGTTCAAAATATCGCAGCCATAATATTATGAACCTCCTTTCCAATGGGAATTGGAAATAGGAGGGGGGTCAAAATATCGCAGCCATAATATTTTGAACCCCCTCTCCAATGGGAATTGGAAATAGGAGAGGGGGGTTCAAAATATCGCAGCCATAATATATTGAACCCCCTCTCCAATAGCATTGAAAATTAAAGGGGGGTTCAAAATATCGCAGCCATAATATTTTGAACCCCCTCTCCAATAGCAATAAAATTTAGAGAGGGGGTTCAAAATATCGCAGCCATAATATATTGAACCCGGGGTTCAATATTTTATAGGGGGGTTCAATATTTCGCAGCGATATATTGAACCCGGGTTCATAATATCGCATAATATATTGAACCCGGGTTCAATATTTCGCAGTATCAAAATATTATATGACACCGGGTCTATAGGACATCTGTCATTTTAACAATAGAACATTCTATCTACCTTTAATCAAGTTTCAAGGTCAAATGTAAAGGTCATAACAGATCTCTTTAAAATCCAGTTTTAGACCACAAATTATTTCCAGTTGGCTTAATCTAGCTCAAATTAAATCCAAAATGTCTGTTGGTAAGGGGTAATGTCAGAGCTTGACTTAAAGATCTATGACAACTTGAAAATTTCTAAGTCATAGGTCAATGTCAAAGCAAAATCCTCTGAAATGCTTTTATTCTGTTTTACATTGTTTAAATTAGATTATTTTGAGATGTTCAACATTTCAATGATGTCTAGTTAGTGACTAAAACTGCAAATACTGCTTAAACATGTATAGTAAACACACTTTGCTTAAAAATAAGCAGTTGGTATATTTAAAGGGGCATGGTCACGATTTTGGTCAAATTTTATTTTTCTGTTTTTATTATTTACAATGCATTAGGAATGCATTTCCATAAACAAAATGAATTTGGAGAGTCAGTAGTGAAGTAATAAGCAAGATACAGGGCTCAGTATTCTTTATCATGTAAATAAGGCTCGTGCCCTGTTTTTGTTTACATTAGTTCAATATACCGGTAAAAGTTCTTTTTCAAGCTGATTTTTCCATCTTCTTATTCATTTTAAGCATAAATACACATATCTTTAAGTTTGCCTCATTCATTTTCGGTCTAAAACTGGAGTTTTCACTTCAACGTTAAAAATGTAAACAAAGGCTTTGTTTACATAGCAAAGAATTGTAAGCTCTGTAACACGCTTATAACTCAACGAATGACACTTTAATTTTGGCTGCCTATTAAAAATGCATTACTGAAGCATTGTAAACATTAAAATCGGGAAAATAATTTTTGACCAAAATCGTGACCATGCCCCTTTAATGCCAAATGTTTGGTATTGTTATATTAGGTTGTCAACCTAAACATTAATTAAAAGAAAATATTTTCTTATGAACTAAAATACAAGTTTAAATTGATTTTTTAATTTTTATACAGATATGTGCGTATAAGTGATGTTTGTCAAACCCCTCCAAGAAAGGAAGATAAAGCAGTAACACGGGGCAAAATTATCGAGAACCTGGTGTAAGTATACAAGCTTGTAGACAACGATGATAGAATATTCAGTGTGTTGTTGTTGGATGTTAAATTATTTCCAGGGACAGGGTTTTTAAAATATTAAAAATTATTGGTAAACTCTTGAAAAATATTTATTTTCCAAGATTTACAATGGTGTGATTTGTGATGTTGATATTCTGGTATTCTGATGCATTGTAGATTCAATTTGTTGAAACTGTTAAAACTTCTGGAAAACTAAGTGGACTTTGAAAGGGTGCAACATTTACATGTATCATAGGACAGATTAAAAATATTCTTTTTAGGATCTAAAATACTACACATTTTGATATTAACTATTCAAGCAACATCCTGGTATATACAAGATTTGAATTTTTAGAAACCTTGACACCCCCCCCCCCTTTCAATCCATTAATGGTATAACAAAAAGGGTTCAAAATAGTTTTACAAAGAAGCTCTTTCAAGATCTTTACAAGATCTATAAATTTACCACTTGTTTAAACACGAAAGTCTTTTGAACAATCATGTTTTTAATTATTTCATTATACTGTAGATTGCAGAACAAAATAATGGCCTCATAAAGTGACGTAGATGTTTGATTTATAGGTTTCCAAAGAGTGTGTTTAAGCTAGGCAGTAGCTATGGAGTGGAACCTCCCCCCGTTAATAAACAAGACCAGGACATCTACCACCATTACGTCTCCGTGGGTCACCGTGGCCCCATAGAACCAAGCAAGAAGGAGGCCCAGTTCTACAATAAATATCTTAACAAGTTCTACTAGGACATACTCTGTTATAAAGATAGACCTGCACTCTTCATACCAGAACTGAGTGAAAACAATACTAATATTACAGTTTTTGTTGTGTTTTATTATTATTATTTTAATACAACTTGGTGCAATATTTTAAGTTTGCATTTATGCAAATTATGTTAATGTATACCTATGTTGAAATAAAAAATTCTTTACAAAATATACCAGGGTATTTATTTTTTCTGCTAATTCTTTCATTTTGTGGGGACAGATATTGGTGTAAAATGAGATAATGTCTCTTACAATTTATTACATGTAAAAAAAAACAAGAATTGCCTGTATATGAAAACAAATGACAACTAGTAGACTAATTGTTCTCGAACAATTAGAGGTCTTTCCACCTTAGTATTTTTAATAAATTGCTAGATTGCCCGATAAGATATACAAAAAAATATTAAAATTGTGATATATATTGTACTAGAATTTTTTCCCACTTACTCTGAACAAAACTGATGTGCTCGCCAAGTGAATATTCTTTACACATTGTCAAGCATATAAAGAGAGAACCTAACAATAGAAGAGCGTGTTCTAGAGGCTAGCTATCGTTGTACAATATGAATGGGTTCACCGTAAAAACAATTTCCACTTGAGTAACCACAGGACTTGATGTGATACCTGGCTGACCTAATTGAATACCTTATTGCGCAATCCAACAAGCTATTGAAACCCTTACTATAATTCTGTATTTCAAAAGATATGAAAATTCATTAATTAACAGATTTCCAAATGACCTTGACCTTTGACCTTTATATCATTTTGTTCGGCCAAGGCAGACGCTCCCATCCCAAGTAGTTTGAAGTCTCTATGATAGATAGAAAAAGAGTTGGAAGCGATTTTATCGAAATTTCAATACTTTCAGGGGCAATAACTGCTACAAGGGGGCCTCAGATCCTTTCGGTATGAATAGATTGAAGAACCCTCTAAATGTACTGAAGGCATTGGTAAAATTTCCAAGTCTCTATCTCTTATTGTTTCAGAGGAGTAGCGATAACAAGCATTTCATACAATAGGGGCAATAACTCTGTAACTATTCAAAGGTATGAGCCAAGGGGCTATATTTTAAATTGTCTTAAGATGTCCTACTACATCCATGAAAAAGTTTTTCTCTACCACCCTAAACAAAAGAGATATAAAAACTCATTAATTAAGAGCTTCTCAAATGACCTTGACCTTTGACCTTTATGTCATTTTGTTCGGCCAAGGTAGACGCTTCCATCCCAAGTAGTCCGAAGTCTCTATGATAAATAATAAAAAAGTTGAAAGTGATTTTGTGGAAATTTAAATACTTTAAGGGGCAATAACTACTACAAGGTGGCCTCAGATCCTTTTGGTATGAATAGATTGAAGAACCCTCTAAGTGTAATGAAGACATTGGTAAAAGTTCCAAATCTCTATCTCTTATGGTTTCAGAGGAGTAGCGATAACAAGCATTTTCTTCTCAAAGGGCAATAACTCTGTAAGTTCTGGGAGTTTTTTGACACAGGGTCAATTGGTACCATAACTTTTAATGACCAATTACATAAAGTTTAAATTGTTTGGATAACTCTAAGAACAAAAAAGTCACCCCGAGCTAAATAGAAAAAAAGAAGAAGAATAAAAAACATAAAGAAATCAAGAGGTCTTTCACCTGAAAGGTGGAAAGACCTAATAACAAACCGTCAACCATCTCAAAAATCCATAAAACGAAATACAAATTCAAAGCAGAGCAAACGGACCTCCAAGATAGAGGTAGGATCAGGTGCCATGGAGTAGTGAGCATCCTCTGCTGAGCTGCCTTTCTTGACACGCTGGACCTGTAGAAAGTTAAAATTACAAATTAAATCTAGATTTTAATACCACATGTTTAAGATCTTGGTGTATATTTATTAAGTTGCCTGGTTCTCTCAGAGGTCCTATTGCAATTGGTCTTCATCCGGTGGCGTCTAGCGTGCATTAACAATTTTACATTTTTGACTTCTTGAAAATTGCAAGGCCAATTGTTACCATTTTTGGAATGATTAATCTTTAAAGTAAGAAGTCTAAATTGTGAAATTTATGGCTTTACCACCCCATGGGCCTCATAGGTGGGACCAGATATGCAAGAAAAGGCCAAATTTTCGAAAATCTCTACTCCAACTCGTGGGGGGAAAAATTAATTGCATGGTTATGATGTCCATGAAGCTCTCTACCAAATATGTGAAATTCATGACCCCTGGTTCAGATATATATATATATATATATATATATATATATATATATATATATATATATATATATATATATATTGGTTGAGGCTTTTTATTGAGGGGGGGGGGTGATAGATATGGCCATATCTTGAACATGTATTTTTACTTACTAAAATAAGGTAGTTGCTGTGTGTCATACAATTAACAATTTTAACCTCATCTTGAAAACTACATGGTAATTTGTCCCTTGGCATTATTGAATTAAATATGTGTTCTAGTTTAGGAAATCTACTTTAATATCATCTGATTTGTATACTCGTCTTGTAAAAATAAGCTGTATGCATTTTGTGTGCATTTTTAATGATACTGAATATTATAAAAGATTGACCCTTAAAGGACTGCAGGTTTCTTTATTATTACCAAAAGTTTTACAATTTTTGCTCCCTAGAGCTTGCCACCCCGCCACCCACAAGCATAGTGGCAAATGGATAACTTATACCTAGTAGACAAGAGTATATATTGCATCGAACTCAAAATACTTAGGTACATGTACTTTTACCATTTTTAGTCGTTTTATTTCTAAAACTAAATCTATTTGCCTAGGTGTTCTGGTACCTTGCTGTAGCTTGTTAAAAATTAAAAAAAGCCATCATTATTCAGATTGAATTTTTTTTTCAAGTTAATCATTATAAGTGATTGATTAGCAATAAATCTTGCGATTAACGATTTACATAGCGTTATGTTATTGAAATTACTAGTATTGATATATTCTTATGCTAGTTCAAAAAGTGAGGGAAAATTAGCATCTTTGTCTTGACCGTTAAAGCTTTAGTTTAAATATTTAATTGCCCTTCCCGCTTGTCTCATTAATTTTATAATTGTTTGCGTATCTTGGTAGTATTTTCATGCAGTTTTTCTTTCAACTTTTGAAAAGATACAATAAATTAAAAAATAATGAATATGTAGCAAAACAAATTGATGATTTCCATTGTAAGTCGTGGCGCAAAACACTCTTTGGCGTCCTTTTTTCTTTTTATTGTTCCACTAACGAGTATTTTTATAAAACCGTATTCAAATGAAGGTAAAATAAAACTGTGAAGTCAAAGCATCATTGAAAGTAAAGCTCGTAACGCGATCACAATGGTTCGTATCAGCACTCTGATATTGTTAGTAACATTTTCCGGTTTACCAAAGTATACGTGTGAAGTGAATGACAAATCCATACACAAAGGCCATATGGTTTTTGTTGGAGGTGAATTGGTTGGGGGAATAACAATTTTGAAATCTGCTGTTTATAAGAGAGGACATATTAAACTCCACTGCTGCTCGGAATGTTTGAGAGAAGTCGAATGCAGTGGAATCCGAATAGATTTCAACTCTTCCAGCTGTTCACTTTTGAAAGGCCAGTTCTCTGCTTTAGAACAGCCAATGTCGCCCTCTCAGATCTTCATGGTACGTAGTGTGAACAATTGCTACCCAAAGATTCTTAATTCAATATGAAAATGAAAAACTAATAAGCAAGCAAATCCGACATTTATAATACTAATGTAATACATCCAAGCTTTTCATTTAATTCTGTCATTGTCATTGAAATATTCAAACATTTGAGTGATAGAATGTTATAGATTTTAAACCATGATGATAAGAAAAATAACATATTTTGTCAAGATATAGGCTGTCACAATGATGCATATCATCCAAGATTGTAATAACTTTTGATAAACTGTAACAGATTTTATGAATAGATGGTTAAAACATCCAAACTGAATCTTTAGTAAATAATTGTGTTTATGAATTTTTACTAACAAATAATAAACATGAGAAGAAAATTATACTAAACCTTTAAAAAAAATGAAAAATCTTACTTTTCTTTTTTCTTTGGAGCTCTTGCGTATTCATTTTTTGAAAATTAATAGAAAAAAAATGCAGGCTAGCCAGTTTTTATTAAATGTCAAATCAATGTCATATCGGTCTACATGCGTTTTCAATATTAAAAAAAATATATAAAAACTTTATACAGATACACAATTTGACATTAATATTATAAAACATGATGAAAATAGATGTTTAATTTCTTTCGGTTTTTTTTTCTGAAGTGAAGTTGATATACACGTAATGTTTAATTTTATTTGAGGACAAAAATTATTCCAATCACACTGCATCTAACATAAGTTTTCAATACAAACAGATACAATGTGTTAAAAATAATGTCATTATTGTGTCTAATGTGTTTATATTGAAGTAACTTTACTGATGCCATTTTTAAAAATAGAATTTTTAATCATTTTTTAACGGACAAAACTATCACAATACATATAACGATTAATAACAAGAGGCCCATGGGCCACATCGCTCACCTGAACAACAGCTCCTTGTAACATTCTATCTCATAGCATGTATTATTTCTATCTTAAACTTTGAACTCCTTTCTGGGGCCCCAGTATTGGTCCGGGGTTTATGGTTGGCTTTAACAACTACACTATTTGAGGATTCTTGCATAGTAATCTCACAAACTGTAGCATTGTAGTTCTCAAGAAGAATTTTTAAAACAATTTTCCATATATATTTCTATGTTAAACTTTGAACCCCACTTGGGGCCTCAGTATTGGTCTGGGGGTCTTAGGGCCCCAGTATTAGTCCGGGGGTCCCGATTTTACCAATTTAGAATCTACAATAGCCAATGATGCTTGCATTATAATCTCACAAACTGTTGCACTGTAGTTCTTGAGAAGAAGATTTTTAAACATGTTCCCTATATATTTCTATGTTAACTTTAAACCCCTTCATGGGCCCGAATATTAGTCTGGGGGTCACGGCTTCCACAATTTAGAAGCTTTACAATTTGAGAATGCTTGCATAGTAATCTCACAAATTGAAGCATTGTAGTTCTCCAGAAGAAGATTTTTAAACATGTTCCGTCTATCTTTCTATGTGAAACATTGAACCCCTTCTGGGCCCCAGTATTTGATTGCTTCTATAATTTAGAATTTTCACTATTTGAGGATCCTAGTATAGTAATCTCACAAAGTATGACATTGTAGTTCTCGAGAAGAATATTTTTAAACATGTTTCCTATATATTTCTATGTTAATTTTTAAACATTTTTCTTGTATATGTTAAACTTTGAACCCCGCGTGGGGCCCCAGTTTTTGCCCAGGGGTCACGATTTTTACAATTTAGAATTTTCACTATACATACAAGCTTATGTATAAATATTGGCATTTCTGGTGCAGTGGTTCTTGAGAAGAAGATTTTTAAACATTTGTCCTATTTATTTCTATGTTAAACTTTGAACCCCGCCTGGAGCTCCAGATTTTGTACGGGGTACGCGATTTTTATAATTTGAATCTTCACTATACATACAAGCTTTTGTATAAATATTGGCATTTCTGGTGCAGTGGTTCTTGAGAAGAAGAGTTTTAAACATTTTTCCAACATACATATTTCAATGTTAAACTTTGAATCCCGCCTGGGCCCCAGTTCTGGTCCGGGGGTCACTATTTTTACAATTTAGAATATATATGTATAAATACAGGCATTTCTGGTGCAGTGGTTTTTTGAGAAGAAGATTTTTAAACAATAAAAATAATTTTCCTACATATTTCTATGTTTAAGTTGTAACCCGGCCCGCCTGGGGCCCCATTTTTGGTCCGGGGGTCACAATTTTTACAATCTTCAAGATATATACAAGCTTTTGTGTAAATGTTGGTCTTTCTGGTGCAGTGGTTTTTTGAGAAGAAGATTTTTAATCATTTTTCCTACGTATTTCTATGTTAAACATTTGACCCTACCATGGGCCCCGTTTTTGTCCGGGGGTCACGATTTTTACAATTTAGAATCTTCACTATATATACAAGCTTTTGTGTAAATGTTGGCTTTTCTGGTGCAGTGGTTCTTGAGAAGAAGAGTTTTAAACATTTTTCCATCATATTTCAATGTTAAACTTTGAACCCCGCCTGGGGCCCCAGTTTTGGTCCGGGGGTCACTATTTATACAATTTAGAATCTTCACTATATATACAAGCTTTTGTGTAAATGTTGGCTTTTCTGGTGCAGTGGTTTTTGAGAAGAAGAGTTTTTAACATTTTTCCGACGTATTTCAATGTTAAACTTTGAACCCCGCCTGGGGCCCCAGTTTTGGTCCGGGGGTCACTATTTTTACAATTTAGAATCTTCACTATATATACAAGCTTTTGTGTAAATGTTGGCTTTTCTGGTGCAGTGGTTCTTGAGAAGAAGATTTTTAAACATTTTTCCAACGTATTTCAATGTTAAACTTTGAACCCCGCCTGGGGCCCCAGTTTTGGTCCGTGGGTCACTGTTTTTACAATTTAGAATATTCACTATATATACAAGCTTTTGTGTAAATGCTGGCTTTTCTGGTGCAGTGGTTCTTGAGAAGAAGAGTTTTAAACATTTTTCCAACGTATTTCAATGTTAAACTTTGAACCCCGCCTAGGCCCCATTTCTGGTCCGGGGGTCACATTTTTTACAATTTTGAATCTTCACTATATATACAAGCTTTTGTGTAAATGTTGGCTTTTCTGGTGCATTGGTTCTTGAGAAGAAGATTTTTAAACATTTTTCCAACGTATTTCAATGTTAAACTTTGAACCCCGCCTGGGGCCCCAGTTTTGGTCCGGGGGTCACTATTTTTACAATTTAGAATCTTCACTATATATACAAGCTTTTGTGTAAATGTTGGCTTTTTTGATGCAGTGGTACTTGAGAAGATTTTTAAACATTTTTCCGACGTATTTCAATGTTAAACTTTGAACCCCGCCTGGGGCCCCAGTTTTGGTCCGGGGGTCACGATACACTGTATTTACAATTTAGAATCTTCACTATATATACAAGCTTTTATGTAAACGTTGGCTTTTCTGGTGCAGTGGTTTTTGAGAAGAAGATTTTTAAACATTTTTCCTACGTATTTCTATGTTAAACATTTGAACCCCACGTTGGGCCCCATTTTGGTCCAGGGGTCACTATTTTTACAATTTAGAATCTTTACTATATATACAAGCTTTTGTGTAAATGTTGGCTTTTCTGGTACAGTGGTTCTTGAGAAGAAGAGTTTTAAACATTTTTCCGACGTATTTCAATGTTAAACTTTGAACCCCGCCTGGGGCCCCAGTTTTGGTCCGGGGGTCACGATATTTACAATTTAGAATCTTCACTATATATACAAGCTTTTGTGTAAATATTGGCATTTCTGGTGCCGTGGTTCTTGAGAAGAAGATTTTTAAACATTCGTCCTATTTATTTCTATGTTAAACTTTGAACCCTGCCTTGGGCCCCAGTTTTGGTCCAGGGGTCACGATTTTTATAATTTTGAATCTTCACTATATATACAAGTTTGTATGTAAATATTGGTTTTTCTGGTGCAGTGGTTCTTGAGAAGAAGATTTTAAACATTTTTCCTAAGTATTTCTACGTTAAACTTTGAACCCCGCCTGGGGCCCCAGTTTTGGTCCAGGGGTCACTATTTTTACAATTTAGAATCTTCACTATATATACAAGCTTTTATATTAATATTGGTTTTTCTGGTGCAGTGGTTCTTGAGAAGAAGATTTTTAAACATTTTTCCAATGTATTTCATTGTTAAAATTTGAACCCCGCCTGGGGCATCAGTTTTGGTCCGGGGGTCACAATTTTTACAATTTAGAATTTTCACTATACATACAAGCTTTTATGTAAATATTGGCTTTTTTGGTGCAGTGGTTCTTGAGAAGAAGATTTTTAAAGACATGCACCCTATTTTCACTGTTTCGTAATTATCTCTCCTTTAAAAATGGTTGTGCCCTTTATTTTAACATTTTAGAGTTCCCTTTTCATAAGGATGCTCTGTACCATGTTTGGTTAAATTTGGCCCAGTGGATTTAGAGAAGAAGTCAAAAATGTGAAAAGTTTACAGACGGACAGACAGACGGAAAGACGGACGGACGGACGACGGACAACGGGTGATCAGAAAAGCTCACTTGAACCTTCGGTTCAGGTGAGCTAATAAAAATATGACAATGAACAGTCGATTTATTCCTACTGACTATGAATTTTTTTAAAATTACAGAATAGTTAATGTTTGTTGGCAATAGAATTAACAGAGTGCCGTATTGTTTAGAGGCATGTGCACTCCCGATAGCTATAATCGGATATAATGAATAATTGTAAACTATGGTACAAGTAACTTACCCCATATAATATTGTTTATTATGTGCAGATACCCGATGAGTGTGGCCATAATGACACTCGGGAGCTACGCTTCCTCGTGCCATTATGGCCCCGACCATCGGGTATCTGCACATAACCAAAAATATTATATGGAGTAACTACTACATTGGTCATAGATACAACTTTTGATATTCCGATCACGTTTAAACAAGTTGTTAAATTATTGTATAGAATTTTCACAGGTTGAAATAACGTCACACACAATGCGTGATCACTCATTACAATAATACTGGTATTAAAGTTCATTGAAGAGCCTTTGGTAGGAGGGAGCTTAACACACTCCGGACCGTGGTTTGAGACGATACTATTCGGTATACAAGTTGATTGATTTGTCTTATTAAGGCATCTTGTATATAAGTCTCTATTTTCTATGTCAACAGGTATCTCATTTAACTTATTTAAGAAAAAAAGAAAACAAAATCTGTTCATCTTAGGAATAATGAAAGATTGTCATTTCAATTCTTATTTACGTATGTAAGTATATGTACTAAATATAACCATGTTTGGATGTTGCTCGAGAATCTCGCAGATATTACCCTAGAATGTTTCTTCACAGGAACTTCCACTGAAGGTATTGTCTTATTTCAGCATTACTACATTAATCAGTTTTGAGAACTATCTCTGCTTTCCGGCATTTAAAGTATGGTCATACGTAAGTTTCATTAGATGAAACACTAAAATCCTTTTATTTAACAATGCAGTATTTTCATTACCATTCATCAAATAAGTGTTATATTCAATTTAAAACGCATTCATTTGACTTAATATTATGGACAAAATTTTTCTTTAAACTGTTTTATTAACACTGACAGGATACAAAAACATCAATTTAGTTCCACAGATTTGACAGGTAACATTTTCATGTAAATTTGTGATGATTTCTTTGATAGATGTATCTATCGCACAAACTAGAATTTGATTTTATTAGTTTTATTTTAACACATTTATACATCAACACTTTTGAAAACACCTTCGAAAATAAAATAATCGCGTGAGTTATGAAATGAACAGTATAAGCAGGAGTTTTGGGTACTGTAAATGACCACTCTATTTATTCTGCTAACTGTTGTGGAGCTAAAAAGAATCTTTTGGTGAGAGTGGACCATGTACATGGCATTTGTTTAAATCCTTCATTTGTCTGCCACTTTTCTTCATAAGCCAACGTCTCTTTCACATCTATCAGCATTTCCTCTATATGTTCTTCTTCATAATGTTCTTTAAAAACATTCAAAAGGCTGCAGAAAAACCAAGATCCCTCATTGGGTTTTCTGAATGCACGGTACCCTAAAAACGTTTAAAACGTGTCTATTAAACGTTAGTGTCATAAATATGAAAGCATGCAATATATACTATACAAAATGTACTGTTTAAAAAGGTTCACATTAAGGAACGGGTTATACAGTCATATGACTAGTAAATGATACTAGTGTGCTTGTTATATTTTTTATTTGTTTTTCTTCTTTTGTTTGTGTTTATATGCATATTATTTCACTCAATGTGTTCTGTACTTTCCGTCACTAAAAAAAAAAAAAACTTTCACACCACTGTGAATTATCATATATCTATTCTTGCATGTATATTGTATGTAAAAAATGTAGAGATTCCAAAAGAAATGTAGTATGTAAGAAAGCTGTGAAAGTCATGAATAAAAACAAAAATAAAAAAAAATGATAAATGAATTAATGAATGTAGAGTCATTTAACTAAGGACCCTTTGCCATATCTTTCTCATTACCGTATGTCCGTCATAACCTGTGTAATAATTCTTATTAATTTGACTGACTCTCGTCGTAGTTCAGTGGATAAAGCACCAGACAACGATAGAGGTATTTGTAAAGCAATGCTTCTATGGTTGTTTATTTTATACATACATCACATGCACTAAATTTCAAACAGATGTATATTAAAACATTAGAAAAGAAAGGATTTATAAAATCTTAAATTAAGAATTATAGATATTATTATGGAACCCTTAAAATTATACGGTGTGTGTATATCTTTAAAGAGGTATAGCGCACATAATATACGATTTGGCCTCAAATATAGCACTTTTGCAAACATCAGACATTTTCAATATTATACAATATTTAGTTTAAATATATTCAAAGAAACGCATATTACACAATCACCATGCTCTAAGAGTCTTAATTATCTTACACGACATCATTAAAATATTCAGGTTTTGTTAGGGATATATAGGAAAGTAGTTAGTATACGATACAAAATTGGATATTTGACTATTTGAACCACTCTAAACCAAAGACATCCGATTAAAATTATGTTCTACAAGTATTGTAGTACACGTTTACATTAAATTAGTTTTGGTTTGGTTTGAAATATTTGTCTAATTTTTAGTACGGAGACCACGTTCGTACTAAAAATTAGACAAATATTTCAATTAGTGTCTTTTCTAATACAATCATGTATATAGCCATACATATTGAAAATGCATCTTCTGAAAATGTTAGATGCGTAGCCTAGTGGTAACGCGGAGGTCTTTTTGATTTTGTGGTCGCTGGATCGAATCCACTAAGTAGTTAATATTTTTTTTTACTTAGATTGAAATATGAAAAGAATAAAGAGGTTAAGTTACATGTATCTATTCTTCTCTGGGTTTTTTTTTCTAAATTATCTTGTTTAATTAAGTCTGAGTATGAGCAAACCCAATATATATATATATATATAAAGCACTAAAAAAACCAACAACACTCGTTATCTATAGTGTCGGATCAAAAGATACATGGTTATAAGATGAGATATAAAAAAGCACTAAAAATAACCAACGACACGAACAATAAAGAAAAATATTTTTCTTTATTGTTCGTGTCGTTGGTTATTTTTAGTGCTTTTATATATATATATATATATATATATATATATATATATATATATATATATATATATATATATATATCTTCATTAACACTATACATGTACTCTATTTACACTTAGATCCATTGTATTTTGCTTGAACTTATCACGGTTCAGAATATTAACTACTATTATAAACAGAGTTTCCAGAATTTATGACAAATAAGTTGTTACAGACATCATTATAAAATCAGTACAGTGTATCTAGGTTTCGAAAATCATATTGCGACAGCTTGGTACCTGAAGCTATTTTTAGTAACAGCAGGTACTTTCCGTCCAAACACAGGTGTAGGCGAAATACTGGGAAAAGGCGCTATACCTCTTTCTTCATAACAAAGTTAAACTAGTTACGTAACAGTTAATATGTACATTGCAAAACTGTATTCTCAAAGAGTTGATTTATTTCCCTTTTAAGCTTCGAGCAAGAAATTTTACATGGGAAGTACAACTGCATTATGGATAAGCAAGTGCTTACCAAATGGTTTAGTCGGTTAAGTGTTAGCTAATTAATGCATGAATTGGTTTTGATTGTTTTTAGAAAAACTGTCCATGCTGATCTAAAATAACTGTTTCTAATTAAAGAGATTCTTAGGAGTAATTATCAAACAATAATTAAAAGGAAGATAAATTGATACAAAACTATTTTCAATTTAAATACATGTACGAAGGGGGTAGCATATGTAATATGAAAAAAATAAAGTCAATGTCTAATTTTCATTTATGGAAGAGACATGTGAAGTCTCTAAAGCTGTACCTGGTGTGGTTGCGTAAGCCAGTAAGAGATCTGAATCTGTGGGAACGGACATTTTTCCTACCACTTGATCAATCATTACTTCTTCCTTATCATCCGGCAAATCGACCACGCCCTGATCAGATGACCCACGACAGGCCTGTATAAAGAAACACTTAGGTTTACCTACAAACCAAACACAAAGCTCTGTTAATTTTAAGTCCATGATATTTTTCTTGCTTTCTCTGCAAACAAAGATTTCTGAAAAGTGTTGAATGCTTACCTGCAAAATACTTTAGTTTATCATTTTTGAAATAGGACACAATGTCATCGATTGGAATATATTTGTCATCGTGTGTACGAATGCTATCCTGAAACAAATATTTAATACTTTATGACGTTGCTTATATACAAGAATGTGAGTACCAAGTGCAGTTCTTCAACATTCCTAATCATCTCTTTGATAATATCTTTTTATTAAGAAAAGAAGTCTTTCAATTATATTTAGTGGAAGCTTAAAATTTTCTTACCACATAAAATAAAAATTAAAATTGCAGATTAAAACTCAGATCATGGTAGTATTGAAAAACGTGAAATGTTGTACAATGTACTTTACCTAATGCATGTATGCATGTATTTGTTGTATATTAATCAAATTTATCCAAAGATCAATATATGTGGGATAGAAAAAGTGGAAAGAATGAGTTAGCTTTTATTAGACCAATGGAATATTGTGTTGCATTGTGGAGCAACTGTACCAGGAAAACTCAAGATAAGTCAAAAATGCACATCAGAACAGAATAAATTTCACTAAAATATGATTAAAATGAAATTAATATTCCATTGCTGTGCATGGCACACAATCAATGTACGCAGAGAGGTCTTAATTTGAAATGATGATTTATTAACACAATCAATGCCTGTTCACAGGACATAATCTAGAGTGCTTTTATCAACTTCTAGCTTCCTTTAAGTGGAATGCTTGAATTGGCAGTTGTCTACTGTCCAATTCTAATTGTTTGTTTTTGGTAATAAAACTCTAATTCAATTAATACAATTACAAGATACTACAAACAATAAGCTAACGTGTTTATCAATATTCAATACCATAATGACATGATGCATGTGTATAGATTCAAATACCGAAAGCAGTGATATAAGTACTGAAATATGTATAGTAGTTTAGAAGCATTTAAAGAGTTCATTACATACTTGGGTAAGATTAAGCAATTAGGTTTTGTTTATATTCCGTGATTTTGGTAGTATACGTACCTTTTTTCCGTGACTCATAATGAATACTAAAAGACAGTAGTATTTTGCAGCTTTCCATTTGTTGTTGAAAAGACCAGCTGTTTTTTCTAGGAAACGCTCTACCTCTTCTTTGGATAGGTCGGTCTCAACATGGCATTCAAAGTTTAATGTCTTCTCAAAAAATTCATTGATGCCCCGAAAATCAACATGTGTGCCTTTAAAATAATCCTAAATAAATTCTAATATCGCATATTCTTAAGGAGGTTGGCACCTGAAATACTAGTAATGTCAATCATCCAAAAACCACTTGGATATAAAGATGGGGACCTAAAATGGTCATTTGTTTTATTTGTGACCCATGTCACATGCCATTTTTTTGAAAATATAGGGCACCAAACAGAAATGATAATTTTCCTAAAATTTTTGCTAACATTTGGCATGAAAGTTGATTATTTAAAGAAATCAAGCAAATATTTAAAGTTTTATCTTTTTTCAATTATGATTTTGATACAGTTAAGGAATGTTTTTAATTTTTGCCTAGATTATCCGATATAACCTGGTTTGAGGCAGTGCACGCTTTATAATCCGCGAAGCGGATTATGAAAAAGCGTGCACTGTCTCAAAGCAGGTTATATCGGATAATCTGGGCAAAAATTAAAAACATTCCTTATAATTTAATTAAAAGATAAAAAAATCAATTATTTAAGATAGAAATTATCTATTTTTGCATAAAATTAGAATTTACCTTAAAAACTTTAACACGCGCATGCATATGGGGTTGTCAAGGGGGCGTGGCTACCTAGCTAACCAGGTTATTCAAAATAATTTAATTTTTTTCTGTGTGTTTAGTCAATCAAAATGCTTGTTACAAATAAAATTAAATTATTATGAAGTTAAGCACATGTAGTGACTATAAAAGTAATATCGAAGTCAAAGTTTTAAAAAATCTTGCTTTACTGGTGGTTTCAAATGCCAGTACATAATGAACACAACAACATACGTTAAGATTATTTTGGAGTAATCAAATTATAACGCAAATTAAAAAAAATTGGTAATGTCATCTTTCCAAAACTTTGCATACAAATAAACATACGTTTAATGTCTCATATAAAAGTTAAAAAAAGTAGGGGTCACACCTCAAAAATTTGAGATATAGCATGAAATAAGCTAATTTTAGGCCAAAATTGAAGTTAATTTTTTCTTAACTTCTATGAAATATAAGCTAAATATGCCAAAATATATCGATAGAAATATCAAAATATTGTTCAAATATGTTTTTCAGAATATCATGAATATATCGTAATACACAAACTATCTAGAAGGTTGGTCTGCGCTGAAAATTATGAAACTAAATTAAGAGTACTCTAAAACTGTTGAGTTATGAAAAATGTTAATTTTCTTCTTGAAAACCTTCCGCTACAAAATATAGTCCCTTGCTAAACTATGTAAAAATGTATTTTTTTAGAAACAATTTTATTCAATAAAGTTTATTTGGCATTGTAAAATATAAATATACTACTAGAATTAATATGTGGTGCAGAATTGTCAGACTAGAGGTGACCCAAAATAGCTATCCAAAACCAGAGGAGCGAACCTCTTTAAGTGAAAACATAGTACATTATACGTTTATGTACATTAACCTAAGTGCCGTTTTGTTTTATCTTTTTTAAACCATTCCCATGCCTGGTATATCACAAGGAAATGTTTCAGTTAACTAAACTTATTATTATTATTTATTTATTTATTTATTTATTTATTTATTTATTTTTCCATTATTTTTTTAAGCTGAAAAAATGTATGCTTTCTTTATGAAATTGAAATGTTTCGCTTAATGTTATATTGTAGTTTTTATTAAAACCTCATAGGTTATGTACCAGGTCTTCCTTCTTTGAAATTTAAGATGAGAGCAAGTCCCTTTTGGTTGTTTGTTTTTGGATAAACGGATTTCTTTTTCTGTTTTTCTACAAAATATAGAGTTATATTTATAGTTTCTCTGTGTTATCTGTACAAGAGACAATTCCACAGAAGACATGTGCTACATACTTGTCGACGTTTTAAGTATTTGAGTTTGACCCTCGGTGTTTTCATTGGAACCTTGTCCTTCCTGGTCGTTCTCTAACCGTCGTTTTTTTGCCGATAACAAAACTAAGAATAATCTTAATATATACATTGCATGTGTCCGATAAGTTAAAATAAACTCTCATACGAGAATAACTTTGCATTGATAATATATTTGACAATTCAAAATTTATAATACGTACTGTGATTCTTTCAGGTTTTACCAACTTTTTTAAAAGTATTATTTTAAAACATTGAAAAAAAAATAAATGCGTGCAAGACATGAAGCTTAAATATAAGATCTACGTTAAATTACACATGTACATATACTATCTTAAATGGCTTTGAATTTTCCTTTACAAATCTATAAAATTATAAAACCTTACTTTCACTTTCTTCGGAGAATACAGCTGGTTGAGGTTCATTCGCTTTGTTGATGATTTCAATAATGGTTTCTCCTTTTTCTCTGATCAAATTTACCAAGTTTTTATCAATGCAGTCAACCAGTTTGATCAACTCCCCGTAGTTTCCCGGCTCTAAATGACCCCTCTTCTGTAATTTATCCGTGGCGTCTATCAGGTTGTGGCACGCCATGAGGTCAATCGGGGATAATTTCAGTTTTAAGCGATGTTTAAGCTTCTCAAAGTCGTGTTCGTCTACCTTTAAGTTGATGTTGTCATGGAGGTCGGCAATAAGCTCATTGTGCAGATCTTTCGCCTCTTGGGGAATCTTTTTGGTTGCCATTTTTAATCTTGAACAACGCGCATTTAATTTTTCAACTTCCTGTCTTTATTTTTATTTTAAATCTGGGTCGTATAGAGGCCCCCAAAGGGAATGTTGAATAATTACCTTGTAAGGCGATGCATGACGTTTAAAAGGCCGTTGTTGCAGAGTTGCTGGGTTTTTTTTTATTAATGATGTGATAGTATAAGTAATGACGTTGTCATAGAAAGTTCTGAAAATTTTCATATATAATAAAATTGTTTTCAAATCGCAGTTAATTTTGAAATCAATTGAATAAGTTTTTGTGTTGCCATATATGTTGTTTAATGTTATTTAAATAATAGTATTTTCCTTCTCCTGTTGTATTTCTGCTATTTCTTGTGTAATCAACACCATAAAATATGTTCAAATCATTTCTGCCGGTACTTTATACTTATTAAGTAAAGTGATGGGCTTAATTGTATGGCACAGAAAGAAGTGTTTTTGAATTTCAGATCTTTTACATATTTAGTATTACTGATTTTTAAATGTTGCTATAGTGACAAATTCAAAAGGTTTTTTTCATTATAGAAAATGGAGCGCACAATAGCAATCTTGATTGGTGCACAATAAATATAACTACTTAACAATAAAGCTAGGCAGCTATCAGCAACATGATCTAATAAAGACAACTTAAAGCAATTATGGAGAAATTTACGTCAGCTTCTTAGAGAGTTTCTAAAACCCATTTAACCCATATATCCAAGAAGTGTTTGTTTTTATCACAGAGATCGGTTTTTATGAAGAAATTATCTAAAAACACTTGGATGCCATACAAAAAAAATGTTAGTCTTATGATAATCACCTACCTTTGTGTCATATTTTGGTATACAATGAAACTTGTGATCATAAGTTATTATTTTGAATGAAAAACCAAATATGATTGTGTCATTTTAGCTTTTAATATATAGCATAAGATATTGATTTGTAGCAACAGAACAAACAAAATGGAAAGGTTTTTAAGTAAAAGAAATATTAAAAACATTATCTAGGAGGTTTTTATCAAATCAAATCCATTTATTTTAAAATGGGGATTTTGAAATTCGTATTGCACACTATCCTGACTGGGTAGTTTGAAAATGTAAAATGGTTCTTATGAAAACTATTCATTTAAAGAATTTGAAAATTAAATCATTTTAATTTAAAAATGAGTTATTGTATGAAAGCGCACATATCATTTATAAATAGATCTTTACTACATGTATAACACCATTAATAGGACTGGATTAGCTAATTGCTCTGAGTAAAAGCTTTTTTTGGACGTCAATAAAATAATATTACTTGCAGGTGTTCGAAATTAGTTTACCTAGACTAGTTTCAACATAGGGATCAGGCAATGTTTGTACAAAAAATTGTTCAGAGACAACTAGTATTAATAAATATTTAAAACCACCAACCCAGGCATTGTTGCAAATAAAGTTTTTCAATTACGTTAATTTTAAATGACATAGTGTCTGAGATATGTAGAACCTAATTAAAAATATATCTGGCTTTTTATATCAAAATTTGTTTTATTGTACAGCAATTGGTTGATCATTTCTCTTACAAAGTAGAAGTAATACGTGTTTGAATTACAAACTGTAGCATTGTAGTTCTCAATTAGTCCCGAATATTAGTCTGGGGGTCACGGCTTCCCCAATTTAGAAACTTTACAATTTGAGAATGCTTGCATAGTAATCTCACAAATTGAAGCATTGTAGTTCTCCAGAAGAAGATTTTTAAACATGTTCCCTCTATCTTTCTATGTGAAACATTGAACCCCTTCTGGGGCCCCAGTATTAGATTGCTTCTATAATTTAGAATTTTCACTATTTGAGGATCCTAGTATAGTAATCTCACAAAGTATGACATTGTAGTTCTCGAGAAGAAGATTTTTAAATATGTTTCCTATATATTTCTATGTTAAACTTTGAACCCCTCTTGATGCCCCAGTATTAGTCCGGAGGTCACGATTTTAATACTTTAGAATATACAATTGCCAAGGATGTATGCATAGTAATATCCCAAACTGTTGCATTGTAGTTCTTGAGAAGAAGATTTTTTAAACATTTTTCTTGTATATGTTAAACTTTGAACCCCGCCTGGGGCCCCAGTTTTTGCCCGGGGGTCACGATTTTTACAATTTAGAATTTACTATACATACAAGCTTATGTATAAATATTGGCATTTCTGGTGCAGTGGTTCTTGAGAAGAAGATTTTCAAACATTTGTCCTATTTATTTCTATGTTAAACTTTGAACCCCGCCTGGAGCTCCAGATTTTGTACGGGGTTCACGATTTATATAATTTTGAATCTTCACTATACATACAAGCTTTTGTATTAATATTGGCATTTCTGGTGCAGTGGTTCTTGAGAAGAAGATTTTAAAACAATTTTCCTATATATTTCTATGTTTAAGTTGTAACCCGGCCCGCCTGGGGGTCACAATTTTTACAATTTAGAATCTTCACCATATATACAAGCTTTTATGTGAATATTGGGTTTTCTGGTGCAGTGGTTCTTGAGAAGAAGATTTTTAATCATTTTTCCTACGTATTTCTATGTTAAACATTTGAACCCCACCTTGGGCCCTATTTTTGGTCCGGAGGTCACGATTTTTACAATTTAGAATCTTCACTATATATACAAGCTTTTGTGTATATGGTGGCTTTTCTGGTGCAGTGGTTCTCGAGAAGAAGATTTATAAACATTTTTCCAAGTTATTTCAATGTTAAACTTTGAACCCCGCCTGGGGCCCCAGTTTTGTTCCGGGGGTCACTTTTTTTACAATTTAGAATCTTCACTATATATACAAGCTTTTGTGTAAATGGTGGCATTTCTGGTGCAGTGGTTCTTGAGAAGAAGATTTTTAAACATTCTCCAACGTATTTCAATTTTAAACTTTGATCCCCGCCTGGGTCCCAGTTTTGGTCCGGGGGTCACGATATTTACAATTTAGAATCTTCACTATATATACAAGCTTTTATGTAAATATTGGCATTTCTGGTGCAGTGGTTCTTGAGAAAAAGATTTTCAACATTTTTCCTACGTATTTCTATGTTAAACTTTGAACCCCGCCTGGAGCTCCAGATTTGGTCCAGGGGTCACGATTTTTTACAATTAAGAATCTTCACTAAATATACAAGCTTTTATGTAAATATTGGCATTTCTGGTGCAGTGGTTCTTGAGAAGAAGATTTTTAAAGACATGCACCCTATTTTAACTGTTTCGTAATTATCTCCCCTTTAAAAAGGGTTGTGCCCTTTATTTTAATATTTTAGAATTCCCTTGTCATAAGGATGCTCTGTACCAAGTTTGGTTAAATTTGGCCCAGTGGTTTTAGAGAAGTCAAAAATGTGAAAAGTTTACAGACGGACAGACAGACGGACGGACAGACGGACGGACGGACGTCGGACAACGGGTGATCAGAAAAGCTCACTTGAACCTTCGGTTCAGGTGAGCTAAAAAGAAAATCTATTAATATACACCTCTTTGTTCAAATATGCTATTTGATCTCAACAACCGTTAACAGTTTCTGTGCTATGTCTGTGCTGTTTTCTTGGAACTGTTAAATGACACATTTCAGTTTCCTTTGTCTTTCATCTCTTGAGTTTTTTTCTGAATCAGGATTGTGAATTTAAGTCTTAAGTCCGATTAATCAATTAATTTTAGCTCACGGAACATTTAGATTGTTATAGTCCTCATATATATAGTAAATAGGTGCATTATAATAACACTTTTTCCAAAATTTGTTTTCAGAAATCAGGTACATCAACTGTTACTACAAGCACTATGCAAATGTCAAGTATTGCTGAAAGTTCGTCAAAAACCATCCCAGTTACTGGCTATGAAATAACAATCTTTCCAGGCACTGACGATCAAAGAGCATCTACAAATTTTGTGACTGAAATAAACTTTACAGAAACTATGAATGAATCAACATCCTCAGATACTGTGACTGGAGCAACACCTTCAATAATAATAGTGAATGAAACCACCACTCCAGAAATTGTAAATGAAACATCATTTCTAGAAACTGACATTAAACCAACCTTTACAGAAGCTGTAACTGAAACAACATCTCGAGGCAATGAACCTGAAACTACCTCTCCAGATACTGTGAATGAAACAACATCTTCAGATTCTGTGAAAGGAATAACCTTTCCGGATACTGATACATTGTCTCCACATACTGTAACTGAAAAAAATTCTCCGAAAACTGTGATTGAAACAACATCTCCAGACACTGTAAATGAAACATCATCTTCAGATATTTTGAATGAAAAAACCTTTCCAGAAACTGTGACGGAAACAACACCTCCATACATTGAACCTGAGACAATTCTTCCAGACACTCGTAATGAAACAACCTTTCCAGACACTGTGACCAACACATCTCCAGGTACTGCAACTGAAACAATATCTCAAGAATCAGTGACTAAAACAGCATCTCAAGACACTGTGACCGAAACAACATCTTTAGATACTATGGCTGAAACAACATATTCTAATGCTGTGACCTTTCCAAGCACTGTCAATAAAACAACTCAAGATGTTGTGACTGAAACAATCTCTCTGGGAACTGAATTTGATACAACTCTCGTGGGTTTTCCGTCAACAATAGTGGCTTTGGTCACGTCCACTGAACCTGGTGATTTTACCCTATCTTTAAAATTCTTTTCGTTTTTGTTTTTGGGTTTTTTTTTTTTGAAAATTTTACTCTTTTTTTTTACTGCACTCGCATATTGTAAACAGCAACCGAAATGCTTGTAGGGATAACTGTATGTCTCTTAATAAAGTATTTACTTTTATTCTAAAGTATTAAGTTTGCAAATCTTTCGCGAGCATATGAAGATATTATTTAAAAAAAATTACCAGAATATGAACTAAACTCAATACATTGGCATGTCAATTTCTTCAAAACTCGACATACTATTACATAAACTACATCTTAAGGAGGCTTGGTGGTCAACAAATTAACCATTAGATCTGCCTTACACATTTAATTATCATTTGTTAAGCTAAAAGCTGTAATTTATTAAGGAAAAAATCTGATATTTTAGCTTTGAAATTGGCTAAATCTTTAAACTGAGTTTTCATTTAAAGGAGATTAATATAGTTTAAAAATGGCAAAAACCATTGAAATTTATATACTAATTTCTCATTTCGTGACGTCACTTAATCTCAATACTGGTCGATTTAATTTTCGCTGTATTGGATTTGCAAAATAGGCAAAAATTATGATTGCGTATTGTTGATTTTGCACAGATTTGAGCATGGTATTTTCTACTGTTTTAATTTGCAATAACCCTTAGCGTAAAACGTATGAAGGTAAACATTGTTTTGAGTAATTTTTGTTGTTATAAGATTAATTAAGCCTAAAACTCGTGTAAAAAATTTGACATGTCTATTTTATATTACCGAAGCAAAGATAAAAATATAGAGATATATATAATTCTTTTTACAATGGCGACTTTTATCGTTGTTAACGTCCATAGAAGGCTCGGATTTAGTTGTAAATAATCCGACAAATGTCGCATACAGTCAGTTACAAACCGAAAAGTAATGATGTTTATTATCACACAACTTTGTTATCTTTTTTAAAATGTTGATCCAAGTTTAACTATTTTTTAAACATGCAATGTAATTTGTTACTTTAGTTTGTTCAGATTGTGAATGCATCGGCATGGCAACGTCTCTAAGTGGAGTCTATGAGATAACGATCGAAAAAGGCCTAACCAGTGTTTATTGCGATATGACGTATGGCTTTGACTGGACGGTAATTCTTTTTTTTTAATGATAATTTGCAGTTATACAGAGAAAACATTTATGTAAAGCTACACCATTTCTGAAATATACATTGTATATTGCAGATCTCGTACCGCTTTATGCTTCTGTTAAAATGGAAGTGTTGTCAAAGTAAACAAATGAATAACAGTCATAATTTCTTAACACTGAAATTCCACTATAACATTATAAATTAAAATGAACTTTCGTGAATTAGCATACTTTACTAGTATTAACAATATTAAATGTTTGCATGCAACCGCAATATGACTTCTTGTAGTCTTAAACTGGGGCAATCAGATGTTCAGATAGTGAATGTTCAAACTGATGAATGTGAACTTACATAATACAACTTTTGAAATATTTTTTTAGTAAGGATATGGAACTGACTATATTGATCAAAATCATCATTTAGTCTGAACTATTGCATGCTCTTAGTGGATCTGCCGACAGTTTCTAGTATATGTATATATAAAAATAATAATTCACATCAAAACCAGTCTGAATGGTTTTCAAATGGTATTGGTTCTTTTGAATTGACCACTTTAGTTTATAGACTTGAATTACATTTACCTTTTATTTTCAATTAATTTTGGGGAAGCAATGATAACAACAATAGTTAAACTAACATTACTTGTTTCCTCATGAAGCTAATGTGACTTAGTTATTTACAAAAACAAAAGAGTTAGGAACAATCTTTCATTTAAACAGTAAATTATATCTTTTTTATCTGTTTACAATGTAGGTAATATTTCGACGAACTGTTGGCAATGTCCTCTTCAATAATGTATGGACGAGCTACACAAATGGATTTGGAAATCTAGACGGCGACTTCTGGTTAGGTAATGTATTTGTTTATTTGTTTAAATTCTAGTATCAAGTTTCTTTATATTTTTAAAATATATAATTTGCACGGTTTTCTATTGAAGAAAAACATTCCTTATTTATATATAATTAGGTTTGGATAATATACATCATTTTACGTCCTCGGGACAGAGCGTTATGAGGGTAGAGATGGAGGATATAAACGGAGAGACTGGTTTTGCTCAGTACAGCACCTTCCTGGTCGGAAGTCCGTCTTCAGGCTACAAGCTCACTGTGTTGCAGTACGCTGGAAACTCTGGATGCAAGTTCTTTTTTAATTTACTGCTGCGAATTTATGTCCAAATGAGATTTAAAACTATTAACTATAGGGGATCAGGAGCTAGTAACATAAAGGTTAGGACTTAAGTACATTCTTAGACTTAAGTCCGTAACTAGAAGAGTGCTTAGCTAGACCAATTTACCCAAAACTTAGGCGTACGGTAGAGGTGATTAAATTTTGTCTTAAAGATCCTCGACACCCAATGACTTCTACTTTTTATGACAGTGCGTCAGGCTATGGCGATTATAGCCTATTATGAAACAGCTTATATCGCCAAAATTTGGAGCATATCTCCGATAGCGCAATGGGTTTAGCTTTAATCTGCTGACCCGCACGTCTCAAGTTCGAATACAGCAAGGCCTTTGGTTTTACGAATAGCGATAAATTGTTATTGATTTTTTCTCAAAAAATTATTTTTAAGTTATTATTAAATTATTGCAATTTAGAATTTGAATACAGTGTAATAATCATATAATTACAAAGTTATAGTTAATTGCTATAAATATTGACAGTGGTCGTAACGCACTGGAACATGTTCCATCTAGTATAAGTTAAAAACACTTTCTTGTGAGTTTACAGGAAGCAACTATGTATGCAAACGTGCAAAAATTGATAAATTAAATACAGGGACCTTTATTTGAAGTCTTATACTCAGAGTATGTGAATTGGTGAGGTAAGATGTCGAACGAAAGATAAAAAGACGTTTAAGAAAAGAAGGTCTAACGCCATCGCAATATTAGGCACAGACCGTCTTCGAGAAAGACTAAACTAGTGAATATATGTCAAAACAAAGAAGTTACAACAATATACTAAATACTAGTATATTGCCTTTGATTCATGGCTTTGTGCTATGTAAAAAATGTTAGGATAAGATAAGATAAGATAAGATCAAGATCGTGTATCTATAGATTTACAAGATATTACCCCAAGAAAATGATTTATTATCAATACATTCAAATTCGATAAAAGAAATGAAAAATTCGGGTTTTTTTCTTTTTAACATGAGCATGACTTAGCCAAGACATTGCTTAGTTTGCTTTATGTTATGGTATAAGACATACTTAAGCAGGACTAAGGCAGGTCCCAAGATTCCGCCTAAGTCTTACTTATGACCCTTCTTAAGTCTAAATCTTAGCATGCTATATGTTACTATCCCCAGCTGTCTATGTTCATATTGCCCCCCCCCCAAAAAAAACCCCCAAAAAACTAAGAGTGCGAATAACCCCTTAAGTTTTTATTATAAACTGAACACACGGCGAAAACAATGGTTTTTGGTTGTTTTTAGATAAAGGCAAATACCCAAATGTTTTATGACCAAATTTGATTATTTTTATTTTCGGAAAGACATTACATTGCTACACTATCTACACTGAAAGGGTAGCAAGGTTTTTAAAGGTCTACTAATGATTTAATAAAGCATAAAAAGCAATCCGTTAACAGTCTAAACGCTTGTTTCAAAAGTCATTCTATAAAAAGCCAATGAGCATCACTATTCACATGAGAAACAATGTCCTTTAACCCAGGTATGTTACTAACATGGATAACTACATGTTGGTAATTACTAGTACTATGCATTTGCATGTTTAAATTTCATACAATCATTGGCATTCCATTTCAAAAACCTTTCAAGATCCATTTTATTCGTTTTTAGATCACCTGAGCTGAAAGCTCAAGTGAGCTTATCTGATCACATCTTGTCTGTCGTCTGTCTGTCTGTCTGTCCGTCTGTCTCTCCGTCTGTCTGTCCGTAAACTTTTCACATTTTCGACATCTTCTCAAGAACTACTGGGCCAATTTCAACCAAACTTGGCACAAAGCACCCTTAGGCTAAGGAGATTCAAAGTTGTGAAAATTAAGGACCACACCCTTTCTCAAGGGGAGTTAATTAGGAATTATTGAAATTTTTTGGGAAATTTTCTAAAATCTTCTTCTCAAGAACCATTCGGCCAAGAAAGCTGAAACTTGTGTGGAAGCATCCTCAGGTAGTGTAGATTAAAAGTTGTGAAAATTATGACCCCCGAGGTCAGGGTGGGTCCACAATGGGGGGGTCAAATTTTTACATAGAAATATATAGAGTAAATCTTTAAAAATCTTCTTCTCAGAAACTAATCAGCCAGGAAAGCTGAAACTTGTGTGGAAACATCCTAATAGGTAGTGTAGATTAAAAGTTGTGAAAATCATGACCCCCGCAATGCTCAACATGTGTTATGACTATAAAATCATCCTGTTAGAAAAGGGGCTAATGATAATAAAAATAAGAATATCCTGGGGGAAAAATGGATTTTCATTTATACAGGATCTACATGTGTTATACTACATTGTCCAGATAGTTTGTATTATGACTCCATTAAGCTGATTTCATCATACCTATTGTTCCTCAGGTGAGCGATGTGGCCCATGGGCCTCTTGTTATACTTAGTCTAGGTTGCTCTAAAATTGGATATTTATATATGTACAGGTTTTATAGATTGTTTCTGAAGATTACAATTTATGTCTATATCAGAAAAAAGAAGCCTCTGACTTTAAAAGAATTTTCTGTTGCTTATTCCTTAATTTTGGAGCTTTTACATATACCGTCGCTATGAAAGGGTTACGATAAACTGATGAACATTTGGATCTCGCGTCGAAATTTGTTTTAAAATAGTTTTTAATGATTCAAAAACAGCTTTTAAAACTTAAAATGTTCTTGAAAATATTGCTTTTAAACTTAAAAAGTTCTTGAAAATATTGTTCACAAGAAAAAAATGGTGATTTCCTTTCGCAATAGTGACTATGTATATTGACATAAATTGTCTAGCAATGTTGGCATCTAGAATGAAGTCATAACTTGGCACGTTTCATATTGATTTTTATAGGCAAAATAGATTGTGAAACTACGATTATTGGTATTGCCCTCCAACACCATAATCGAATTCAGTATGAAGACTAATATTATTGTTTTATGGGTTTCAGATGACGCTTTTTTTTACCATAACAATATGAAATTTTCCACAAAGGATCGTGATAATGATTTTTCATATTCAATTAACTGCGCTGGTTACTATGGCGAACCCTGGTGGAATAATGATTGTTCACGAATGATATTTACAAGGAATAATTTCGATGACCTTGGCTGGTATAACTGGTATACCGGAAGTTACAAACAGCTTAGGAAAATAAGGATGATGATCCGGAAACCGTTGATTGTTGAAACATCAGGTAAGAATTTGAGAAGTCGTGTTTTATTAGATAAAAAAAGGTATGTGCAATGAGATAGAATGCATGATGCTGTCATGGATGTATACCGTGTAATTTGAATACTACAAAACAGTTTGTAGTAAATATATGATAAAACTTTATTCATATTGAAATTTCATGTTTTTGATCTCTTATACCACCTTAAACGGAATTTAAAAAAAAAAGCAATTAGTTTTAATACTCTCATGATATTATGTAAAACAGTTTTTGTTGGCTTCTTTCGTTTTGTGACAGACTGAGAGATCAGTCGTTATAGTACCTAATCTAAGTTTTGAACATAACCATTTAGAAACAAAGTTCTGGTTTAAACTACGACATTAGTATGATGCAAGTGTAGTTACTTCAAAATAAAGCGAAAACGTTTTGCATAAAAGTTTAAAACAGTAATAACAAGATAATTTAACTTTTACCATATGTTTAGCATCTTATTATTTACAAATGAATATGTTATGAAGGATGCTCCGATTGTGACTGTGTTGGATCTCTGACAACCGAGAGCGGGGTGTATGAAATAACCGTTGACGGGAATCCACTTCAGGTTTATTGTGAAATGAATGACGGTTACAATTGGATGGTATACAATTTTTAATCACAAATTTCTCCTAATTTGTGTGTTTTTATGATATTATATGTGCATGTAAAGTATGCACCTCAAATCAAAGACAACTAAAATAAATATGTTTATCGAAATAACGAGAACAAATTCTATTTTGTTCTTTTCGACAAATAACATTTCTTTTCGTTTGAATATTAAGGTGATTTTCCGCCGCATTAAAGGTGATGTGCTTTTCAACAATATTTGGTCAAGTTATGAAAACGGTTTTGGAAATCTTGACGGTGATTTTTGGCAAGGTATATATATATATATATATATATATATATATATATATATATATATATATATATAATTGATGACGTAGACGTTTCAGATTATACCTGTACATGTATATTATTATACCATTTATTATGTAAGAAGTTTTCTTTCCTGGTCATATGGATCCATCATAAAGTATTTCTTAAAACATATTCATCCTCAGAACAACATCAACTGAACAAACTTTAACAAATATAGACTCATTTAAAGTACCGAGGTTCAAAGCAATCATCTCCATTTAGCGAGCTCGGTTTTTTTTTTCGTAACTAAGAACGAGTAAAAAAAAGTTGCATGCGCGTGAGTGATTATAGTGAAGACAGTTGTTTTTTTCTCCTCGTCTGTAAACTTGTTTATATGATTATGGCTGTTGGTACCGCAAAATGTATAAAAATTAAGGAAAGGACACTCTTTTTAAGAGAAAATCGGGTTTGACGAATATTCTGGGCGTTCCTCATACGATGTCGCGATGAATCGTTCAAATATACTTTTCTTATATACTCTGTATAGGTTCGTTCCGCTGCAATGCTGTTTAACCGAAGAAAAAAATGTTTTTATAAATTTTTAAAGAATTTCATTTCCCTAGACTGCCCAGTTAATATCCGGTTTGATCGCAGTGAATCGAAAGGAACGTTCTGATTGGTCAAAAAAATTAGTATTTATCAATATCGGTTTGCTTTTTATTAATCTTCTTCATTATTTGTGCTATCGAAATTGTTTAAATTGTTAAAACGGCAAAATATCTTTATGCAGAACCCATTTATTACTTTTGAATATGCTTCTTGAATTTTTTTTAAGCATTCGCCGTCTCTTGACCAACACAAACAAAAACTATATTTATAATATTAATGACCAATCAGAATTTTCCGTTCGATTAACTTCGATCAAACCGGATGTAAAGCAGACTAACGAAATTCTTATTCATGAAACAGCATTGTGGTGGAACGAATCTAAACATATATTGTAAGTAAATTATATTCAATGATTAGTCACGACGTTTTGTTTGAGGAGCGCCCAGAATTTGTCAAACCCGATATTGCATAAAAAAAATGTCCTACCCTCCTTTTTATACATGCACCTACAATATATTTACAATAATGTTCAATGCCCGTGATTTATATATAAACAATAACATGCTTCCTTTGATACACGCATAAATCGCCATTTTATTGTTTAAATAAGTCCTTTTATAAACATGCATTCAATCCACTTTTGTTTTAATTTTAGTATCAAAACAAAATAATACGGTCATATTCTTTACTTTTTATCAGATGACTTTTTAATGAATAATAATACTTCGGGCTTGTGAAAAAAAAGATGACGTTGTACTGTGATGTATGATTTCTTAACAGGGTTGAAGCATATTAATAAGTTCAGTGCAGCTGGATGGAGCGTTATGAGGGTAGAAATGGAAGACATTGTTGGGTATTATGGATATGCCCAATACAGTACATTTCAGGTCGGGGATGCAGCGTCAGAGTATAGACTTACTATATCGGGATATTCTGGAACTGCGGGATGTAAGTCAATGTGTAAATTAGGAAACTACAGTGTTTAGAATAAGTATTAGTTTTTAACGCCTTTTAACGCAAATTGCAATATAGCTTCCTCTCATTAAAATGATAAAAAAAAAATCCATCAACTTTAAGGAGTGATAAATTAAGACATCTCGATTTAGGACTCTAGTTGTTTTTTTTTCAACATTAACAATTCAGTGTACACTACCTTGACTAGTCGAAAGGTACATGTAAGCTGTGATTTTTAAGTAATATATCGATTTTCAAAAATAATTTTGCGACAGATATTTTTGATTCTTTTTTTTATTTAAAAATTTATTTTCTCAATGATTAAGTTTATAATATTTAAACAAAATTTTCTTTTATACATATGAATATCCTTTCAACAGTTACAAAAGAATATTTTCATATTATCACCCTTTCAATCTTAACTGAAAATTGTAAAAAAAAATGACCCGAAATAAAGTTGATTTTTCACATTATTTCTTTTAATCAAACAGATGATGCATTTAGTTACCACAACGGACGGAAATTTTCTACAATAGATGTTGATAATGACCTTTCAGTTATGAACTGTGCTCTCGAGTATGGTTCACCTTGGTGGAATAATGATTGCGGACGAGTCAAGTTTACTTTGAACGATTTTAATGACCTCGGTTGGTACAATTGGCACACAGGGAGTTACAAACCATTGGTTAGAGTCAAGATGTCGATTCGAAAATAGTTCATTCCTAGATATTGATCGTACCATCAAGTGTCACCTAGGAAGTTACTTAATAAACCACATAGTATATGAAAACACATGTAAGTTTGTACATGTATTGCGTGACTTTAAAGTCGAGACTCAAGAAATATTTTTTATATGTTGGATGGGGGGGGGGGGGCGTGTGATGTTATTTTCTTTTTTCTATAACGGCTCCCAAGTGGCCAGCACTGGCTTAACAATTAAGCTTTTAGAGTGTTTATAATACTGTGGTTTCATCAAAAAATTTTTAATACCAATTTTCGTGGATTTCGTTGTTAAGTTGATCCACGAAATTAAATGTTCATCGAAGTGCAATTTCTATTTTGGATTCATAGGGTCATTTGCCATGAATTTACGTATCCTTGAAACCGTGATTATCCACGAAAATTGATACACTTGAATATTAATGAAACCACAGTATAGTATATTTTAACTTTATATTGAAAATTAGTAAAAAGTGTCTGTTAAGGAGATCAGTTGACATGTCTATATACTCTAAAATAATTTTCAGTTGTGAAGTAGATATTTTATAAATTCTTAAATTTTAAAGCCTTCTTCTTTCTTCATAAGATTTTTTTTTCATTTATTATAAAGCGCTATTTAACAGCTAAGTTCAAGCCACTGTATTTATTAGCGGAACATTTGGAGTACTAGTACTCATTTATATTAGTGAACATAAAAAGTAAACGGAGGCCCCGGTAAATTAGTTATTTTTCCGTACACAGCACATTGATGAAAAGGACAAGGACTCTCGCGCCATGCATATCTGACTTGTGCCACATGATTTCCGTGGGAACATGTAGAAACATCCAGAGTGACAGAAGCAAAGTCATAAGATTCCATGGTCACATTCACCCAGTGGTCATCAAATGCATTGCAGAAGTTTGTTGTATGATTCACACAGCAGACCTAAAACGTAGAATGGTTAAACTTAGTCAGTAGTCAGAAATTCTATAATTTGACAAAATAAGGCTGATGCTCATGATTAAAAAAGTATTTTTTTCTAAAAAAAAAAATATAGTTCTTTTTTATTTTAATGTCATTTTCCACTTAGAATAAATGCCTCAGATTAAAAGAAATAAAAATACAGGACAAAAGATAACTTTGGAAATCGTGTGGTTGCGAATAATAGAAATAGAAATCATTAAATTGACTTGAAAATGAAGTGTGATCATCCAACCTTAAAATGAGATTGATCATTATTCTAGTTTTAACACCGTTTAAACCTTTTCAATAATTTGATTACGTTTTCTTTTTTTTTCTTTTCTTTTTTTTTGAGGGGGTGTTGGTTGTTAAAACCCATGTACGGCCATATAAAGTGTCATTTTCATTAAACAAGTATCTGTGTGAGGAAAGTGTTTCTACGGTTCTCCTATATTGGAATTTGCTTTACCTTCATAGAATATAATTTCTACGAAATCCTTAACACTTTTTATTAACATAGAGAGTAATACGTTTCTGAACGATGAATTCCAGACAAACATATCTATTTTAAGATTGATACCATCTACCACTTTAAAGCTGACCTCAAATCCTTGGTTTGATCTGACTTCTATGGGATGAAGTCCACGGTCATATTCAACAGTCAGATGGCGGTGCGTATTGTCGATCGTAGCAGACGTTGGGAATGGACCTTCAAAGTTAATCCCTCCAACATGATAAGCCACCGCCAGGGCTCCCAGATACAAGCGATAGGCGACTTCATGCTTGTACCGGGGATGAATGCTAAGATATATAATAGTAAACATATTTAGAAACTCACTCAAATTTATGTTAATTGACATGTTAATATACTGTTATCGAAACTAAAGTGTCCAATCGGTGTAAGTAGTAGAAATGAAGAATAGTTCGTGTTTTCCGTTTGTTTGTAAGACGTTTAAAACATAGGAGCAAGGAAACGCGTTAAAATGACGTTGCGATGAGATTTGGGTTGCGCCGGGTCACTGGACATAAGCAAGTTTGTCAGCTTACCAGAAATGATACAATGATGCCATTGACTGGAAAATTTTCGCATTAATAAATTGTACCCTGGTTAACTTATTAGTGAAATTTCAATGGTTCACCTTTTTTCTCAAGGGAGTAAGAGTAAATGTCTCAATAATTTCCGAACAACCCTCGTATATTGATTCTTAATATAATTATAAACCACGTTGATGTTGAGATTTGTTCTTAATAATCTGCCTACTTGAAATTTAGTGTACTGGAAATAAGAAAAAAATACAATTAAGACTTAATTTTGTGATTAAATTCATATTAAAATCGAACAGATAAACAGTACATGTATTATTAACTGATCCTTACCTTCCATACGGAGAATGGAAGTCCGGCAAATCCATAGCCACCGCCATAAACACATGTGGCAGCAGTGAGTTCGGTACGTATCCGATATTATTGGTTTGTGCCCAGCGAATCTGAGGAAATCCCAAATTGCTTTCTCCTTCTCGCCAGGGCGCTAACTGGTATCAAATATAGAAAAACAAAATTCCTAATTATCTTTTTTTTTTTTTATAAACAAGCTAGTTAAATGTGTTAACTTGATAATTAAATATAATGGAACAGCTTCATACTAAAATGTTTCGCCAATATTAATATCAAAACTAAAATCATGAAAACTAAATATTTTTAACCTGCACAAATCCAAATGGGAATGAAGAAGTGGTTGTACCAAATGACGCAGTACTGAATTTCGTTCTCCAATCGAAGATCATCTCTTGAAACTGGCAGGTGTACTTATACGCATGCGCTGCATTTGATTCTCCTTAAAAAAAATATAACGTTTCGAATTGATAGCAAACTTTTATCAAACTCAATTATTTTCATTTTTCTATTCTTATTGTTTGCAATTCTTTAGTAATGAATTTATAATAATTAATCGAAATTCGAGTGTCAGTCGTAGAGTTTTGAGCAAGACATAGGGCTCACAATTCCTTGTTAAGTAAACAAGGGTCGTGCCATGTCATGCTTACATTCAATATACCGGTTCAAGCCGATATATCCGCTTTCTCATTTTGAACATAAATAAACATTTCCTAGCGGTAGTCATATTCATGTTAGGTCTAAACTAAACTGTTTTTTTTCTCAAAATGTAAAAAAATATATATAACCTGGTCTTTGTTTACATAACAAAGAATTATGAGCTATCTACCTCGCTTATAACTCGACGACTGACACTTAAATTTTAATTAACTATTTGGAATGCTTTTCTGAGGCATTTTATACATCAAGAACGGAAAAAATTGACAAAAATCAAGGGCTAATAATTCTTAGACTATCAAAAAAGTATTTAATGAAAGTAATAAAGCCACAATAAGAGTCAATTTTTAACTGTTGCTGTTTAAAAAGATTTTTTTTTAAAGTAGCTGTATTTGAAGTATTTTTGTACCAACAATATTGGGTTTTGTTTGTTGTCTTTAATGTAAATATATACCATCAAATAGACTACTCGTTACGTTATTGGATTGATGAATTGATCAATTTGGTTTTATTTTTTGTAATCCAGACAGAAATTCAGGTTTTAAAGTAAACCAGCCCCGCAACTCGAAAGTTCGATATGCATTTAACCTAAATCTTAGCCTGTATTGAGGCTTATATTTAATTATATGATCGAAACATTTTCATTCGCGTTTACTTTCGTTGTTAAAGTATTTTCAAAGTTTCTAAATGCTAATGAATCTCTAATTAAATGTTTAATACTAAATAAGTCCATGCAACGTTTTTGTTTTAAGGGAGATGTGCGGCCATCTTGTGCATTTGAGAATAAAAATGAAAAAATTTCTTGAACTGGTATGTTTCTGCACAAAACTGGCCAAAATTGTTGTCTAAAGATAAAAAGGCAAAAAATGTGATGTTCTACGTGTTGTTTTGTATGCTAGTTATGCATTTAAGAACAGAACATTGCTTTTTTAATTACTTAGAACAGATGTGGAACTGCGCAGCTGCAGACTTATTTTGAAGATTTAATAATCTAAAAAAGTTACAGAGGGGTTAATTGGTGTCCTCTCTACATTCGTTTGTTGAGAAAAAGGTAGAATTTTGCACATTAATGTAGAAACATTGCCTCAAAATAGAGTACCCTATTTTTATCAGTCGGCATGGGATCTTTTTTTAGATCAAGAAAATTCTAGGCTCTACTTAGAACTCCTGTGTTTATGGAGGCACAATGATGTCATATTTTCATCGATAAATATTAAATGTTAATTCAAAACAACCTGGGCTGAATTGACATACATGTATATCTCTATATACCAGTTCCAATTGTTTTGATTTAGGTCTATAGGTATAAATAAATTAATAAAATTCTTTTTAGAAATAGGGTAGGGGTAAAAAAAAATACATATATATATATATATATATATATATATATATATATATATATATATATATATATATATTTTCAATGAAAATATAACTTCAATGTATCTCCATTGACTCAGACAAAAATATATCGCGCAAATTGATGGTTTTTGAGACTCATTTTAAGAATAGGGTACCCTCTTTTGAGACAAAGTTACAGCTTAAATAAACAAGTCTATACCTTTTTCTCAACAGATAGTTGTAGAATGGACACTAATGACTTACTTTCACATTTTTACGGATTTTTTAATCTTAAATTTAAGTCTGTCGCTGCGCAGTTCTAAGTGATTTAAAAATGCATTGTTGTGCCCTTGTATATGTAATTTGCATTCAAAACAACATGAACGTCATATTTATTGCTGTTGTATTTTTTGACAACAGTTTTGGACAGAAACAAGCCAGTTCAAGGAATGTTTACATTTTTCTTCTCAAATGTAAAAGATGGCCTCACATCCCCCTTAAAATATATTTGACACTTAATATAATGTTATTATTAATTAATAAATCTTTCATTTCTCCATTTACTATACATCGTGTTAATTTTGTCACAATTTGTGTTTTAAAGTAATACAACTATAAACGTAACAGACAATGACATAATTGTAAGCTAAACGCTTATCTTTATAGATGTCATATAAAATCCAGCCTTAGTTGTTAACACAAAAACACTCTTTTCAAGGAGATGAGTTGGGTGGCTTGCTTATCGTTGATTTTAAATGTTCAAACTTAAGATTTCTTAGAAATCTTTTTTCAGCACAAATCACTTTTAAGTAATTGCACAATCGAAAAACTGACGATTCCAGGTTAAAATATGCAATATTGTGCAAATTCCATTTAACACTTGAGTTCAAATATAATGTCTTTCTTTAAACTTTAAATGTACATGTATTTGACTAAAGGGTGTTGTTGATTTTTGTTGTTGTTGTGCTGTTGATTTTTTTTTAATTATTTGCTTACCTTGATACCATATGGCTCCTTTAATTGTATTTCTTAGAAGTGGGTTAATCATAGCGTTATAAAGTTGGCTTTCGGAATTAGGATTTCTGTAAGATAACTGACAATAAGTATTGATTGCCAATTTAAAGCTGGTTGTTCCGAGTTTTGTGGCTTTTACAGTATCAATTTTTCATTTTTCATGGAAAATTATTTAATTTGATAATGTAATAACCACAACAATTATTCTTTAACTTATCACATGAATGCCATACAAACCAAAGAGTTATAGACTTTCACCTATTAACACTAGCATAATTGGTCTCCATTCAGAGTTAAAAATATTTTAATTCAATTTCTGTATGGTGATGCATGTAAACAAAACCCCAAACAAACAAAGAACAAAACGTCATGAGTTTGTTCACAAAAGGAAACCTTTTGATTTTGCCCCCCCCCCTTTTGCTTTGGTGTATTTTGTCTGCATTTGGCATCTTGCATCAATATTAAGAAAAAAAACTTCAGAAATATTAATGAAATCATGTACACAGGTTTACTCTTCATTTACTAAAACAATTTTTAGTACTAACACGATATTTTTAACGAATGCCAAAGTTGTAATGCAATCATACCCGCCGGGATGAATACTAGTATTTATAAAGAGTGAATTAATGTTATCTTGCTAAGTTTATTTTGTAAACATATTATGTACATCATTTTTTAAAATTATAATATCGCTTAAATGATCAGGAAAATTACTATACATGTACATATACTTATCAAAACCATCTTCGTCCTTTGTACATAAAATTTGATATAAAATCAAACCAAGTAGCTTTAAACATAACTTTAATACAAAATGCCTATATGATATACATGCAAATAACAAAACGTTTAAGGTACCTCACTACACCTAGACTTATACTTTTTAGGACACTACGTCACAAGATGGCGATTTAAATGTTTTGTTAAACTGTTTATATCGTTCGATTTGGATGCATACGTCGTAGCTCAGTGGTTTAAGTATTGGGCTTCTGAGCCGCAGATCATGAGTTCGAATCCGCCTGGAGCTTTTGTTCTTGTGTACTGAATTAAATTTCGAAAATGTAATTTTTTTAATCCAAAATTGCACTTTTTTTGGTCTATTTGACTTCAATACTTCTTATCCATTATGATATATATCTTATCTGCTGATTTGAGAAAATATGTCAAGGTGTAGTGAGCCATCTTAAGACTGAATTGCGACTTACAAAATCTTACGTAAATCTAAAACATTTATATCAGTAGCCAGATGTTTCCAGTACAAGAGAAATTTTAACAAGTGCATAAGATGCCGAGGTGTAAATTTTTAACTTCCTATCCTATAGGTAATATTGTCAAGTTGAAAAGTGACTCAAGTAGTCAATACGTATCAGTCGACTTATTACCTTTTATGGCCAGAAAATCCAGCACAACGTTTCAAAGCGTCCGGAGAAGACCATGCTTCAATTCGTGTTCCTCCCCAGTTTGTTTCAACTAATCCAATTGGATAATTAAAATGTTGTGACAGGAATTTCCCATATAGCCAACATACAGCCGAAAATGTCTGTAGACTTTCTAGAATACAATAAAATGTAGAACTTGTTTCATAACCAATGTACAAAAGATATTTTTTAAATGTATTTGAAATAGTTATATTGGTTTGGAAGGAAAGGCAAAACAGTAAAAAATACTTTGCTGTCAGAACTATTTTGGTTAAAGGGCATACAAAATGTAATGCGGTTTTTATGATAGAAAGGAGCACTTGTATATACATGTAACAGAAGACTTGACCTATAGAGCCGGTATTGGTTTCTGTCTTTACAAAAAGCATATTGATTTCTGTTCCACTTCTTGATTTTAGGCCAAAGACGGTAAACTTTTAGTTTTTAGTTCTCATAATGTATAGTGATTGATAAAAAAGTTTCACAGTCATTGTCCAAGCAGTATGAGTCATGAAGGTTTTTTTTTAATTATTTTTGTTGTCAGTTTACATTCTATAATACGATACATGTTCTTTATATGCGTTTATTTACAACCAAGGACATATTAGCAACTATCAAAAGTTCGCAAACCATTCGCCTCTTTGCGATAAAACATGCACGTCGCCATAGGTTTACCAACAGAAATAACAAGAAGAGTGATGTTTGTAAATGTAGAAGGATTTTTACGATTCGTTCGAACACTATCATCATTCACTGTAAAATCAACTGAACTCGTTTCCGTATTAACAGCTGCATCCTTTTTATAAGGGGACATACCTGATGCCGGAATGGCAAGGGGACGAAAAACTCTAACTGACACACCCCAACGTTTTTTTTCTAATCTATAAATCTTTCTCCTGCATTTTTGGCTTAAAATGTCACCAATGCACACGTTCTTTGCAAAGAACGAACTGCATCTACTTCTTCAGTACTTCTTCCACAATTGTACCTTGTCCCTGGAAAGGCAAACGAAACACTTTTTGCTCGGCATGATTATATTACGTGGTAACTATCTCGAGTAACACAGAGTAAATGATTTTTGTCCTGAAAAAAAGCGTGCTTACATTACGTATAGTTCCGGTTTATTGCTTATACATGTAGTGAAGTATATATTTTTTCCATCGCTATCTTTAATTCAAAGAGCAATGTGCATTTAAGGAAGATGATCGAAGTTTAATATACAAAATGTACAATTCTGCATAAAAAATAAAACGGTGTTTATAAATGCCGTTAATTTAAAAAAAGAAAACGTATGCCCACAGATGGAATCGAACCAAGACACAAACACATTATGAGTGATATAGCCAGGGCTTTAACCTACTGAGCTAACAAGGACTTATACTTTTAGATCTAAATATAGACCACTATGATAGAAATCAGTTTCCAAAAGTTTTATCGGTTTTATTTTTTTCGTTTTTTTATTTGTTTGTTGCAAAATTCGACCCGAGGGCCAGGGTGCCCCTAACAAAATTCTTTCTTGATCTATTCCTTTGAAAAAAACCTATCAAAATATATAAGATTTTTCTAGTGGCAGGCCGGTCCTGAAGAATCTCTAGGCCAAAAACCATTCAGAAATATACTATTTTACTTAGAATATGATGTTTTGGTCAACTTTGAAGATAAATTATAAAATTGCAAGAGCAATTTGATAGGTTCAAAATGCAAATTCCAAAAATTTAGTAATATGTACGATAGAAAATAATGAGGTGATTTCTTTCGGGAAATCCATCTCCCCTATAGGTAAACTCTTTTGGTATTTGCAATAGATCGTTTGAAAATACCTTTATTTCATTTAACTCCTTCAAAAGAAATAAGATTTCTTCAAATTTTACGTTTGAAATCAATAACATCATAACGATATCGCGTCCCTCTTTCTTTTTTCTGATTCGAAAAATATATATATGTAAAAACTTTGCTAGACTCAGCCTAAAATTGGTCACATAATATTGGATAATAAAAAAAAATAAAAACAAGTTGAGATATTCAGGATTATGAAGTGCAAGGGTATTTATTTAATTACATCAAAACAAATGTAAGAGAATGTAAATCAGAAAATTTACAAGACAAATCAAAATGTACTAGCAGGCACATTTTCAAAACTTTCCTAAGATATGATGTGTTTGGATTATTAGAGTGAAATATTTACTAAAACTCAAAAGGTAAGTTTTTTTAAAGGACAAATTCAGATATAATAAACTTTACTTTGATTGGGTGTATTCCATCCAGAGTTTATTGAGTCAATGTCGGTTAAAGGTGTTGCTGAAAATTGCCTGTGGATATGAATGAACCTGATGCTTTGGTAGCTTATAGAGTCGGAATATTCTTCTGTGGAATTAAGCAGCTGCAAAAGACAACAATTAAAGAGACAAGCACATACATTGAAGCTTTTTATATATATATATATATATATATATATATATATATATATATATATATAATATTTTAACATTAAATAATAATTGCTCTACCTTATCAGTATTAAACTCCATATTACTTTGTCCTGAACAAATCCAAACATCTCCAAAGAGAACGTCGGAAATCTGAATGGTTCCAAGACTAGATACAGCTGATATTACGTACGGGCCGTGATCAGAAGGACTTGTAAATTTGGCCTCCCATATTTGATTACTTTGAACAACAGCTTGAAAAACTTCGTTGTTGTTCATTTTAATGTGTACCACATCACCAACTTTGCTAGAATGACCCCATATTGTCGTTCCTGTCGAACTCTTCTGAAGCACCATGTGATCATGATAGTAGTTTGAAAATGTAAATAATCCATCAGCAGCTGACAAATTGATATCAAGTTTAAATACAATTTTAATTAACCCACTCGATTACAGAATTCGCAAGCAAATAATATCTATTATTTAATTTAATTTGCAGGCAAAATAATGCCCGTTCACTAACTTAAATTTATAATATTTGATATCAGAAGATAAACCGTCAACGTGTAGCAATTCTAATTAATTAAAACAAACTTACAACAAAGTGAAAGAAAGGTGACAAAAGCACTAAGAGGAAAAGATATTGACCACATGTTTGAAGAATCCAAATGGTTCTGGAATGTGACAGGTTTATAAGGAGCCTTATCAGTACCGTATGGTAATATCTAGTACGGAATCGTGTGAGTGACATGAAGTAATTTGATTTGGTTTGTGTAACTACATGCTTGATAGAATACCAGTTTGAAAAATACAGTAACTCTAATAAGGCTTGTCTAAGGTATAGAGAAATGTAAGGTAAAATGCTATGAATGTTACCTACATGTGTGTATGGATCTGAACTCCCTTCCTAAAACAGACACAAAATCAAGTTTATTGAATTATGTAACGCTTTTGAAGTTACTAATTGGAACCTAAAAGTATTCTCCAAAACTCAACTATCTCAGGAGCAAATTGACAAAAACGACTTAATTAACTATGCAATCCTGGTGATATAGAGAGACATATGTGCAGCTCAGAAACTTAACATCGATTATTATAACTTCAAGCTCCAAGCGTTGTTAGACACGAGGAAAGACATATTATAGCAGAAGCCGTAGTAATATATATTAAGGAGTCAACAGGTAGATGAAACGAAACATCATAAGTTAAAGTTTTTTTCTTGATATCAAATGAAAGGTCTTTGACGTGTGGCCCCTTAAAAACCCCTAATTACGTAACGCATGATAATATTTTTATAATGTATAGTTTATTTACAGTACGATTAACATATTTGCTTATCAAACATATTACAAAATCGTTTGCAGTAAAGTGCTATGGAAGAAAGACTTAAGAGCCTTATAGCCCCTAATTTCAGGGACCAGCCCCCTTTTCATACCAAATAAATGAAAGGTCTTGTAAATATAAACATATTTTGTTCAACATGTGTTCAGAAATCATCATTTGCAACACAAATGCAGTATCCTCTGTAAATAAATCCATGTCCATTGCCCTGTTTTCTATGTAGCCGATTGCTGACTAGGTCATCTCTGACTAATAACACACTGGGGTTTCTTATCTCATATAATACCGGCAAAACTCGGAGATCACCTGCAGCTGGGATTTTCAGCACACTTAATTGAGCTATGTGTTCTTATCTGAAGCTTGTCAAATTGGAAAATTGTTGTAAACTGATTTATTTGTATCAAAGAAAATGTTTTTAGTAGAAAATGATTTTGTGTCATCTGTCCTTTAAATGCTTTAAGAAAAATTTTAGATCAGAAAAATCACGCCGTATGCGGCTTCTAAGAGAGATAATTGATAGTAAACATACCTACCCCCAAATACACGTGGGTTTTACATGACAAAACAACAAAACAAACAAACCTAATAATAAAGTGCCAAAAAAGGAAGAAAGAACAGAAATTGTCTCTATATATATGGAACTTGATGTCAAACGAAAGCTTCTTAAAAAGTAAACTCTATTTTCTCTATATGTTTAAACAAAATAGTTTTGAGAAAATAGAAAAGCAAAGAAAACCTACAAAAAATGATGATTTTTTTAAACTCAATTTTCGGGTCCAGGCGAGCTTTAGCGTCTTTTGACTCAGACAGAAATGAATGCATAAAGACACATCTACAATCTTTCGTCTACAATCCCTGTAAGTTTGAACTCAATATCTTCAATCGTTAAGGAGAAGATCCCTGAACAAGCCGAACCTCTGAAAATTGCCAAAACGTCAATATCTTAAAAACGGTAATGAAAATTCATTAAAATAAAAAAAATAAGCATAAAGTTCAGATCATTATCTATTATATCTGAACGTTTTATGAAAATCGGTCGAGTCGTTTTTGAGACATCGCGTGCACAAAATTTGTTAAGTAAAAAGAAAGATAACGAACCAAAAACCCCGATCTAAAACAATAACAGGTCAAAAGAAACCTTACAAAAACAAAAAGGTCTTTCGTTGGAAACGGAAGACCTTTATAATAACAATAATATTCAAATAATAATAGCAACTAGATACGATCTCGTTACGAGTAACGAGTAGGTCTTCCTTGCGATGTCTATTTAAAATGATACCATGAATTATCGATACAGTTACAAAATTTAGCTCCCCCTCCCTCACTTTCAAATAATAAAAAAAAATCCTAATTACGTTATCAATGGGTGTGACAATGAGTTTTTCAAACAGAAATTTTTGCTTCTAACTTTGCCTCTATAATGCATTACAAAATCTTGATCTTTTTTCAATTTATTTGTAATAGACTTTACGAATATCTTGGTCCCTAATTAAAAGGGCCAACTCTTTTTTATTCTTGATTTTGTTGAAAAGGTCTCACAAATACAAATACAATTTTGTGGTCTTACACCCAATTAAATTATTGTGTTTTTTTTTAGATACAAATGATTGAATATTTTAGGGACCAGCCCTTTAGATCCTTAATGGGAATATACATTTGTGTTTTGATTAGAGGAATCGATTAGAATTATCAATGCATACATTTTCTCTTCTACAGTGCTTAACAAAGTATGTCTCCTTCTTTAAATATATATTGCGTCAAAGTTTAAGGAATTTGGCCCCGGAGAATCCCTAATTACGTAATAAATGGGTGTGGCAATGACGTTTTCAAATAGATATTATTATGATAAACACCTTTGCTTCTATAATGCATTACAAATTCTTTCTCGTATTTAATTTTTTTTTTAAATAGATTTTACGAGTCTCTTGTTCCCAAATTAAAGGGGCCAGCCCCTTTTTCTTGGTCTCAAGAATACATTTTTTGTTCTTACACCTATCTAAAATTGTTGTTTATTTTTGAGATACAAATGATTGAATATTTTAGGGGCTAGTCTGTAGATCCTTAATGGGGACACTCATTGGTGTTCTGATTATTGGAATCGATTAGAATCATCAATGCAGACTTTCTGTTCTACATGCTTAACAAAATATGTCTCCATCTCTAGATATATTGAGTCAAAGTTTAAGGATCAAAATCCCTAATTACGTAATAAATTGGCGTAGCAATGATTTTTTCAAACATATATTGTTAGGATCAACACCTTTGCTTATATAATGCATTACTAAATCATTGATCTGTAACGTGTTTTGTCCTGGGTTCTCAGGGATAATATATCAAATCAATTCCTATAACTCTACCTGAGTTAATAATGATTTATAAATATTGTTATAATAATTTTCTCTAATTGGGTAATGTTTACATCACTATCAAAAATCAATTGGGATAATGTATGAGGTGGGTTTTCTGTACCGTGTTTCTATACCCGGTTCCTATTGAGAGAGAGATACTTGGCGTCTCAATTTTCATCAGATTTACTACACCAAGCAATTCACCTCAATTCCCTTGTTTTCTTGCAACTACTATCTTCTTAACCCTACCTCTTAACTCTTTTCTCTTTCTTCTTTCTATTTTCGTTCTTTCTATCTTGTCTTCTCTACTCCTCTGTTCACTGACAACTCTCTCAGATGCAACAGCACAGCTGTTTATATACCCTTGGAGTAATCCACTCCAAGGGTAGTCAGGTCATTCCATTTCCCCATCCAAATCTAATTCATTACAACGTTTATTTTAATAAGGCATAATCATACATTACCTACCCCTCTTTTATTATGCGTCCTGCATGTCAATTGATTCCAACATTTTTTTAAAGGTATTTTTAATATAGATAACAAAACCAACATTACCTTCTGTTATTGGCTGCAATAAGTCAAAAGTGTAACAATACTCCATACATTCCATACATAATCATGTACATTACTTGGTTTCATGTCGCTTGGTAATTCATACATTAGATCTAGTGGAGTAGATACTTCACGTCCCAACATAAGCATATTTGGTATATAACCTGTGGTTTCATGAACAGCAGAGCGATATGCCATGAGGACATATGGCAAATGTTTATTCCAGTCATGCTGGTGGTCAGACACATAAGCAGTCAACATTGTTGCTAATGTTTTGTTGAATCTCTCAACCATTCCATCAGACTTAGGGTGAAAAGCAGTAGTCCGAGTTTTTCTTATACATGTACCAAGCAGGTCGCACAGGTCCTTAAACAACCTACTGTCGTACTGCCTGCCCTGATCACTATGAATAATTTCTGGCACACCCCATTTAGCTATTAACTGCTCTGTTATTACTTCGGCTACGATCAGCGCTTCAATGTTTCTTAGTGGGTAAGCATCCGTCCACTTGGTGAAGTAATCTGATATCACCAAAATATATTTATTACCATTATCTGTTTCAGGCAACGGTCCCATAATATCAGTAGCCACCCTTTCTAAGGGGTACCCAGTCTGGTCTACCTGCATGAAATTCTTTCCTTCATACCGTATTTTTCTCATACGGCATTGTGGACACTCTGTTACATAATTCCTTACATCACCTTGTAAACCCGTCCAGTAGAATTGTATTCGAACCCTTGTCAATGTTTTGGTTACACCCAATGGCCAGAAGTTTGTGCGTCATGACATTGTTTAAGAATTTCTTTTCTTTCCGATAATGGGACCAAATTCTGCATAAACATTTTCTATTTCCTATCCATTTCCTCCAAAGTGAATCATTTACAATATCCAGAGAATTCCACTGAGACCATAACGACTTTACGGTGTTGCTTTTACCTTTTATTTCAGTAAATGCCGGCCGCTTCTTGTCAGCAAAGCATGATTTTACCTTTTATAGGTCAGAATCTTCCTTTTGAAGTTCTCTTATTGATAACTCACGCTCATCCTCGACAATCTCTACTGCATGTATAATGTTTACTTCGGGTTCTTCCTTATTTATTTCGCTCTCTTCAGTGATTCCACACTGACGACATGGACACCTACTCAGACTGTCTTAGTTACTGTGCTTTGTACCTGGCCTATGCCTTATATCTAGATCATATGTAACAAGAAACTCGATCAATCTAGCTACCTAGCCTTGTGGATCTTTAAAACTCATAAGCCATTTTAGCGCACTGTGATCTGTTCTGACAATGATTTTATGTCCATATAAATGATGGCGAAAGTGTTTGCATGCATACACCACCGCTAAAGGCTCTTTCCGAGTAACACAATATTTATGTTAACTCTTTGATAGAGTTCTGCTAGCATAGGACATAACTCTCATATGACCATAAATTTCTTGAGATAAGACTGATCAGATCCCTACCTGACTAGCGTCTGTATCAAGAACAAAAGGTAACGAGAAGTCAGGATGAGCTAGAATAGGTGCACTAGTTAAGTGACATTTTAGTTTTTCAAAAGCTTCATTATACTCTGTGTTCCATTTAAACACTTCACCTTTCTCCGTCAACCGAAACAGTGGCTTAGCTATAGAGGAGAAGCCAGCTATAAATCTCCTATAATAACTGCATAAACCCAAGAAAGATCGCACTTCACTAGGATAAACGGTACTGGCCAATTTTCAATCACTGCTATTTTCTGCGGATTGGTTTGATCTCCCGTGCCAGACACTCGGTAACCAAGAAATAAGACTTCCTTTTTAAACAACGTGCACTTAGACGGTTTCAACTTCAGCCCTGCTTGTTGAAGTCTTCGAAACACGTGTTCAAGATTTTGCAAGGTTTCTTCGAACGTTTTGTCGAAGACAATTATTTCATTGATATACACTAAGCATATTTTAAAATGCAAACTTAATCAGCAAGGACAGTCTCCATTACCTCTCAAAAGTCACTGGGCTATTACAAAGTCCAAAAGGCATAACTGAGAATTGAAATAGACCATTTCTCTTAACAAACGCAGTCTTCTGTTTGTCCGCTTCGTCCATTTCCACCTGCCAAAAACCTGAATAAAGATCCAAAGTACAGAACCAGTGAGCCCCTCTCAAACGATCAAGTGAATCATCGATTCTTGGCAGGGGATATGCATCTTTGACAGTTTTACTGTTTAGAGATCTATAATCTACACAAAACCTTTTAGTGCCATCCTCCTTCTCAACCAATACTACCCCGGCAGCCCATGGACTAGACGAAAGTTCTACTATACCCCGCTCAATCATATTTTCTACCTCTTTGTCAACAATTTCTGCTGCATGATGTGGTAGACGTCTCGGTGGTTGTTTATTTGTGTTTATTTTGTGCTTTATTAACGAAGTTCTTCCAAAATCGTCCGTGGACATGGAAAACAATCTTGATACCTGACCAAAGTTTTTTTTTTTTATTTTTTTTATTTTTTATCTTTTATTTATAAGAGCAAACAAAATATACAAAAACTTCATTATTAGCGTACAGACATATTGTTTAATTCCTTAATTTTTTTTATATAAATGCTGGATTTAATTGTACATGCTTTCATTGAGAGGACGTTTAAAAGTTTCTAACTGGTTGTCTTAAAAACATGTATATTAATAAATGTTTCTATATAATAATATATACATTAAAATAATATGTTTAATTTTGGTAAATAATTCCTTATTGTTTATGGAATAAGGATACATGTACGTCACTAATCTAAAGAAATGCATAACTAGGACTCACACTATTTGAGTGTAATCTACATGTGTACACAAAAAAATCATTTGTGTTTAAAAATTAGAAAAACTGTTAAAAAGTAAGCTATCTTAATAATAGATAGAAATATATTAAGTAAATGTACATGTAATACCCTGGCGGATAACCCGGATGACAAACACATCTACATACAGTCCATCATATGGTCCCCGGTGTAGCACATATACACATAGGCAGATCCTAGGTGTCTAGGGTATACAACAGTAAATACAATATACATGTATCTATTAAGTTTTTAAGAGTTGATGAATATTTCGATGATTTTAAGTACAGTGTAATGTAATTCATATCTCTTATTAAATAATTCATTACATATTGGCACATACTTTGAGAGGTTTCAATGTTCTTCTCAAATCTACATACCATCTTAAATTTGTAAATTCTATACGCAACATAAGATATAATATTATTCAAAAATTGTAGTTAGGGTTATTTTCATAATAGAAACCTATAATTACATGTTTCCATATAACATCTAATTGCATAATCGTACACATTTTTTACCATATTTCTTTGACATTGTCACATTCAAAAATTAGATGTTCAATATTCTCTGTTGTGTCTTGACAATAATCACAACGTTTGATTAGTCTTTACTTACATTTATGTAAAAATAAATTGCAACTTAATATATTATTCAATAATTTGTAATTTGATTCACATATGTTCTTATCATATATGTTTTTAATTTGATTAATGTATATGCTTTTCCAGTTTTCTTTTTGAAAGTTAAACATGTTTTATAATAGGACTGAAAAATAGGTTTTTTGGAACTTAGTAATCAACAAATTTTCATAAAAGAATTTACATTTCTTGTCTATTATTGTATGACATCCCAAATAAAATATATAGCTTTTCACAACATTGGTTGATGTGTATTGACTACATGCCATATCAAAATACACACATTGTTGTCTTATAACGTTTCTTAAATTATTATAATCACATAACCATTTGCATTTTTCGACTAAATATCAAATAATTAATTTAGTGTTTTCATTTTGCCGTCTTTCTTGAAAAGATCTTTTACATATAATATTCCACTTTATATCCATCTTAGAGAACACAACGTTTTGCCTTAATTTATACTTGAACAGTTCTGTGTTCCATAGAGGTTGCTGTACAAATGTAACATTTGACATGTTCTTTACAACCATTAAAACAACAAAATATTTCTTGATAAAATTTAGGAAGATGATTAATAACTATTAAATCTTCTATATTTCATTCTTTCGTTGATAATATGTAATTCAAATCAAGGTTGACCCTTTTCAAATAAGCATTGATGACCTCATTAATCAAACATGACTCCGATAATCTATTATCCCAAGATGCTTTCAGTGCTTTTAACTTAAGTTCTATGTCTATTACACCGATACCGCCTTTTTCTATTTTTCCTATTAAAGTATTTCGTTTAATTCTGTCATGTTTGTTCCAAATAAAATTGAAAATGGCTCTATTAACTTTCTTAAAAAAATAATTTTCTGGAAGTGAGAGAATAGATGCAATGTAAATTAATTTTGACACAGCTAAATTATTAACAACACACGATTTGCCAAATATAGTTGGTTTTCTTTTTTTCCATGACTCAAAGAGTTTTTCCATGTCATTGTAAGTTTTTATTCAATTTAACTCATTACATTTATTTTTATCATGACCGATGTGAATTCCTAATCATCGTACTGCACTGTTTGTTACTTTTACTCCTTCTATAATTTTATGTTTATCTTTTAATTTGCCCATGAGTATACATTGGGATTTATTCAAATTAGTTTTTGATCCTGCATGACAGCAAAATAATTCAACAGTCTGTAAAGCCTTTTTTAGAGATGAGGTGTTTTTTTAAAGTAAGAGTTATATCGTGTGCGTATTGCAAACATTTAATCTCTTTATGCAAAGTTTTAAATTGAAAACCATTTATTGTATTATTGTTCTTTAATTTTAATGCTAAAATTTCTGCTATAAAATTATTGCTAAAATTGGACATCTCTGTCTTATTCCTCTTGACATTTTACATGATTTGGATATCCATCCATTATTTTTCACTTTTAAGACTGGATTTATATACAAAATCTTAACTCAGTTTATAAAATTATCCCCAAAGTTAAATTTTTTAAGACATTAAAGAGAAAATTCCACTCAACAGAGTCGAAAGCTTTTTCAAAGTCTAGAAATAATAGAATTCCATCATTATTATTTTCTGTACAATATTCATACATGTCCGTAATTAATCTCGCATTAACGCCAAGCTGATTGCTCGTTTCCGATTAATTTATTAATAACCTTTTGTAATCGTCTAGCAAATATGAATGCTATAATTTTGTAATCTGTATTAGTTAAACTTAAAGGTTTATAGTTTTTTAAACTTTTTCTGTCCCCACTTTTAAATAGAACTGTGGTTAATGCTAATCGTTGACTACAGCTTAGCTCTTTTTTCATATATGCTTAAGAGTAAATCAAAAAATATTGGTGAAATATACTCCCAGAAACATTTATACAATTCACAGGGGAGTCCGTCTAAACCAAGGGGTTTGTTGTTTTTTATATTAAAAACGGCTTCTTTGCACTCTTCTAAAGTGGGTAAAGCATCACAAATTAGCTTATCTTGTCTTATATTGATGTCATTAATATAATTAGAGATTTTATTGCAATCCATAGATTTCGTCGTGTAAAGATTCTCGTAAAAATTGCATATTTCTTTAATAATTTCTGAGTTTGTGTTAACTATTTTGTTATTAACATCTCTTAATTCTTTAATGGTGTTGTTAGTTTGATTTTTCTTTTCTAGCCTTAGGAAATAGCTTGTATTTTTTTTCATCTTTATTTATCCATCTCTCTTTTGATCTTATTTTCGCGCCTTTTGCGATTTCGTTTTGTAGTTTATCAAGTTCTGATTCAAGATCACGTTTTTCTTTCATATTAATCTCATTTGGTAGAGTTTCTATTTCATCGATGTTCTTTTCCAAATTTTGTATTTTTGATTTTATATTGTTTGATGACTTTTTTGCGAAGTTCATTGAGAAGTCGCGTACTTTAAGTTTAAAAGTTTCCCATTTAGAAAAAAACATCGAGTGAATTGTTTGTCCTTTAAAAATATTTTTAATTCCTTCTCTATACTCATTGTTTTTAAAGATGTGATGTATTTAGTTTCCAATAGCCTGGGCCTCTTTTTAATTTATGAATTTTTACTATTATTTTCAAAAACAGGTGATCGCTCATTCTACTACCTTTACAATGAGTACCTGGAATGCGTTTAACTTGTATTTTTTCCACTAATTCAGAGGCTAATTTACTTGTAAATATGAAATCAATTCTACTTTTTGGGTTGTTTTCCGAATCACACCAGGTATATTACTCTGTATTAGAATTTTTGTGTTTCCATTTATCTGCAAGATCAGGATAATTAATATTTTCTGCTAAATTTTTATGCGATTTATCATTTTTTCTTTTAAAAGAACAATAAATTCGCCACATATATATTTATCGCTTTCTTGTAAAGAATGTAGTGCAATAAATTTTTTTCATCCTATCGGAAAAAGCCGTACATTTTGAATCATCATTTGGTGCATATATATTTACGAACGTGAAGTTCTTATCATGTATTTTTACGTTTACTAAAAGCTTTCTACCATCTTCCGAACGGTGGGTATTTTGAATTACAAAACTTAGTTCTTTACGAAAAAGTATAGTGACCCCTCTACTAAACTGAGAATTTGAAAATACATGCACAGATGTTTCATCCCAATGAAAGTTATATTTGTTTTCAAACTTTTGAATAAAATGAGTTTCTTGAAGAAAAGCAAGTTCTACTTTTTTTCTTTTAACCAGCTGGTGTAAATCTTATATCTTTTTCCACTAGAATTTAATTCTCTTACATTGACTGACAGTATATTTAATTCATTCATTTTTCAATGGTTTTGTATTACTTTATGTTATATGTGTTATATATAAATATCATAATTCAAGATATTCCAAAGAAAAAAAAATACAAATAATAATAATAACCGATGCATTGACATATGCTTTCTTTAGTTCATTCATTTTCAACTCTTTTTTCAGATGTACTACAGTATATACAACAACGTTCGTCTGTAGTTAAACATACAGAATAACTAACCTAGGTCTCACCCTCCGATTCCGAACTCTCTGAGTCGGGATTGCAACTAGATGCATCACTATATGATCCCGCTCGCAATGTTTTCAACATGTCAACGATGTTTTGTTGTTTTGCTTGTTCCCGGTTTTGCTTTTGTGCTTTTTGTGCGTTATCACTTAAGTTTTGCTTGCGAACTTTTGTCGCCACTTTTTAAATTATTGTTCCAAGAGTGTTATTACCAGGCCATTTATCTTGTTTTGTGTTGATGGTCCCTCTCCTATCCAGACCGGAACCCCATTCGTCGTTGTAGGTGGTTTCCACGAACGTGGTGGATTGTTTAGCAGATCGTATTTGTTCTTGAAATAGTTTTATTTGTACGCTTTTATTTTCAATAATTTCTTCCATCACTGCCTCCTTAGTTGCTCGATCGTTTTGATTTTTTCCCCAAGTCACATAGCTGAAAGAGCGTCTTCCGCAGCTGTTATTTTACTCGCAGTATCTAAATCACCACAGCGAATTGCTTTCGTATATTAAAACGCATGTTCGGCGTATTTATGTTTGATGCCGTAGATATCTAATTCGCACGGGTAAAATTTAGATAGAACGTCTTTGATCCGCTGAATGGAGCGATATGCTTCTGGACTTCATAGTGTGGACATTCTTTCTGCCCCTTTAAATGACCAGGCTTTTGACATACTTTGCAACAAGAATCATTTTTACATATTGATTTTGTATGACCAGTTTTCCAACATTTTGTGCATCGAAATATGTTTTTGCTTGTGAGTTTGACTTTCAGTTTCTTTAACATTTCATGTACGGTAGATTCGTCAACTGATAATGGTAGGCTACATATGCGTATTTTTAGTGTTTGCTGAGACACTGACGTTGCTCCCGACCCGTAAAAAGAAGTAGAAACGTCGTTGATTTCTATGCCCTGTGTTAACATTTTGTTTCGGCTTTCTATTGTTTTTAAATAAATGCGCCATAGATTGCGGTCTAACTGTAGACAGTGTAGTTCATCACCAATAACACGCCAATAACACGCATACTTTGATCTATGAGATCATAATCTGATTATCTCTTGTGTTCAGATGTTTGAATATCTGAGGGTTTTTTTTTAGGTAAAGCGGTTTCAATGTACGGTCGTCTGTTAGTGAGTTTTCGCTTATACTACCTGTGTTACCTGTACTACCTGTGGCCATCTTATGTTCAAGTATGCGTGACCGATTCACCCAGTTCAAAATATATACACAAAATATGAACATGAATAATACAATGAAAAAAACGAAAAAACGAAAAAAAAATACAAATCCAAGAGAAACATATATACACTTATTTACATGTGAAGTCATCCAGTCAAAAAAGGAGGTTTATCACTGGCGTAAACATCCAAAAATTGTAAAACGATAGGAGCCCTAAGAAACGTCCCTCAGTGTTCATATCACGTGGCACTAAATCTATTTTATCAAAATTATTTTTACTTAAGCTTTATGCTCTTCCGTGAGGTTCGTTGTTGCCTCCTCATAGAGTTCATTTAAATGTTCTGGAATATTTTCTCCCTCTTCCCCCCCCCCAAAAAATAGAGTTAACTACTCTCACCTGGTCACATTCTGAGACATCCGTCACTGGCGATGTTACGCCTACTACCGTGTTCTTATAAATAGTTTGAATCTGACCCGACAGATTCATCAAACGCAATGCAACTTTTTTCGAAACTAACGAGAGTTCTTGCCAGCATTGCCTTACCATCTCTATGAAACTTTTCACACGGTTCTACTATCAAAGGACCTTCGACTTTAGTTCCAGGAAATGAAAATATCTCTCCAGTACAAATGATCTCACCGATGTGGCCTTGTAACTGTAGTTCGTGTTCTACACCCTGTATATACATTTTATTTTGTGAAATGTCAACTAAACAATGACTAGATTTAAGGAAATCAAGACCAAAAATTCTGTCGGCTTTAACATTAGCTACAACAGCCGTACATTCAAACATATATTCTCCTAGTTGGATTCTAAAATTTCCTTTTCCTTTTTGTTCCATCTGCACCCACTATGTTTTGTGCAACTGGTTTCAAACACCAATGCCCAGCTTTCTATATCTTTTCAAATATTCTATCACCAAGAATTGATAATGTTGCACCGGTGTCAACAAGCAAATTACATGGAACCATGTCTACAAGTGCGTTGATAAACAAACATGATTCTGTACCGACTGTATTATTCTTTATAGTGGTTGTATTCGACTTTGTATCATGGCTTTTGTTCTTGAACTGGGTTTCACCAATGTTCACCTGCTTTAGATTTAGCAGCTTTCTTTTGAGTCTGTTCTTGGTTTAACCTCATAAAGCAATCTTTGATTTTATGTCAACGCCTTCCGCAGTGATTACATTTAAAAGCGAAGCCACCAACATGTTCTGCATCAGTATCCTTTGATTTTTCTGACCCCTTGCTTGCAGACAATTTTAATATTTTATTCTCCAGATTTCTCATGGACTGTTGAATTTCCTGATGAAGCTTCAAAATTTCTTCATTCACACCAATGCTACTCTGTGCAGAAGCCGTATTTGTAGCTACCATGTCCTTTGTAGCACCTCGAGCAAATCCATCATCATGTTTACGTTGACGCTCGGCTCAACAGAATGCTTCTATTTCGACTGACATACACTAAGATTAGTTTTTCCTGAAATCGGTGGACTAAGAAAGGTTTCAAATAAGATGTTTTCGTTTACATAATAGTAATCCAAAATTGAGACTTTTGTTGCATTTTATTCTTTTTCAAAATAGTTCATTTGAAATTTTAAAAAATAAATCATGATATAAACAGTGACATTATTTTTTAACATTTTAAGCATAAATAACCCCCATAATAGTCACATATAAAATATATATATATTCGCGAAATTATATACATTTCATCAACATGAAAATTTTAAATCATGAAATTTGACCTTTTGTAGTTATAAAACGGGTCCGGCAAAATCACTTGAATTTCATGACAAAATAGACCTAAGTTAAGTGAACAAATTAAAATGGTATGTAACTTTGGTATAATTCCCCAGAAATGCAAGCCGCAAACCTTACCTTAAGTAGTCATTATTCCCCTTTTCTAATGTTTATTGACGTGATTCTCCTCAATAAACAGAGAAATCTGACTTTTGATATTTTTTGTGTCGAATTTAACATTTGCACTTGCAGTGTTAGCATACTGAGATGATCTATCATTTATACTTGTATCATATTTTGGTCTTACATCTACCCCGGAATCTGGTATCAAAAAAGGTTTAGATGTATATGGCGTAGATCTCAATCTATCCAATGTCTCTTTTAGCGTCTCACATCTAGCATCTATTGCACTGAGATCAGCCCAAAGTTCAGCTTCTTTGTCGTTCATTTTCAATTTTCTATTGTCTACAACAATACAGAAATACAAAACACAAAACTATTTTAATTCTTTTATTCTTATCCCTCACTAATTCAATACTCAGATACACGGTTTATTTGAACCTGGCATACACTACCCGGTAACACTTCACTTGGTTTAAAACACTCGGTAACAATACTCCTGGTATCTAGATCTTAATACACCCAGTATATGTTAATCCAAAAACAACCACATTAAATTTATTAGATCAATCAATGAAATCACTGATATTTTATCCCTAAACCGGCTGCCACCAAAATGTAACTGTTTTGTCCTGGGTTCTCAGGGATGATATTTCACATCAATCTTCCTCTAACTCTACCTGCGTTAATAATGATTGTTATAATAATTTTCTCTTATTAGGTAATGTTTAAATCACTATCAATAATCAATTGGGATAATGTATGAGGTGGGCTTTCTGTACCGTGTTTCTATACCCGGTTCCTATTGAGAGAGAGATACTTGGTGTCTCAATCTTCTTCAGATTTACTACACCAAGCAACTCACCTCAATTCCCTGGGTTTCTTGCAACTAATATCTACTTGACCCTGCCTCTTAACTCTTTTCTTTCTTCTGTCTATTTTCGTTCTTTCTATCTTGTCTTCTTTACTCCGCTGTTCACTGACGGCCCTCTCAAAGTTTACAGCACAGCTGTTTATATACCCTTGGAGTAGTCCACTCCAAGGGTAGTCAGGTCATTCCATTTCCTCACCCAAATCTTATTCATTACAATGTTTATTTTAATAAGGCATAATCATTACAGATCGTTTTATGTTATTTGTAATAGACATTGCGAGTCTCTTTGCCCCTAATCAAAGGAACCAGCCCCTTTTTGGCGTAAAACAACTAAATAGTGCAGAACTTCAAACTATAGTCTACGTATCCTGAAAATTTCATAGTCATATCTCTGATAGGTTTTAAGATTTGTTTTGTACAAAATTAGTCGATAAAAATTACAAAATCGGCCGTAAATTGGATTCGGAAGAGACATTTCAAAATTTCAAAAACTTCTAGAATTATGACCACGGGCAATGATCTGTGAAAAAATAAACAAAATCGGTCCAAAAGTTTTTTAGAAATCGCGTGCACAAAATTTGTAGAAAAAAAATAAGAAGAAGAAACAGTACGAAAACAATGATATAAATGATAAAGAAATTAATGATAAAAAAAGAAACACTTCTTTATTTCGAAAGATCTGTCAGATTTAACTGCCTGCCTGTCAGTCGCTTAATAACTATTCGATCACGAAACAATCATAAACGCTAGATTGACCAGAAACACACCAAGTAATACTAGTTGACTGAATATTGAACTGTCATAGATATACGTTATTAAATATCAGAGAGTTAGGAATCATTTTTATAAAAACAGATTAACCTTGGTCAATATTCTTAAACTCTGACTCATCGATTTTCAATCCTACTTTAAGGATTAACAAATTGAAAAAAAGAAATATGTTTTGGATTGAGGTACAAAAAATTCCTAATTGCAAAAAAGTTGTAATAATTGCACATGAGCAAAAATTAATTCTTACTACTTAATTCAATCAGTAAAAAATTTGGCCAAATTGATATTTAATTTATATTTAACATAAAAAATTCAATAATGGTACACATCTGTCTCCTCAATTATAGGTGTTAAATACGTACATGTAACACTTGCGTATACATGGCCACTTCGAGGTATCGAGTGTAAATTGAAATAGATTATATATACCTGTATAAGGGGACTACATTTTGACTTCGAGGGATCACGATTTTCAAGAGATCAAGAGTTCGAGAAATCAAGAGTATTAAGGACGAGATCCACAAACTATTGCTAGCGGCCCCTATTTTAAAGAAGAATAACCACAACACGATAGTACTGTTATTCTGTCAATTTCATAACAAGAATGAATGATTATAATACATTCTGAATTGTGAAAGTTGAAATTGTTTATAATTATGAGGAAATTAGCACTATCGGCGATTTTTAGACCAACGCTTATATGAAGATATATTATAAATGTGAAAAGCATGAATAAAAAAATAGATTTTGATACATCATATTATAATGTAAATATTATATAAAGCTTCATATAATTAGATACGTGGTTAGATACTATAATTTTACAATAATTGTAATCTTTGGATTAAATTTGTGTGCTTAAGATGTGCAGTACAACAATACTTATAAACGCTCATATGACACCCCCCCCCCCCCCCCCGAAGGAATCAACTCTCAATATTACCAATGTCCAAAGAATCTTCAGTAGAAAAGGGAATAAAAGCAATGTACGAAATATAAAATAGGTCTATTGTAGATACTGTGTCATCTACATTTGTTTGATGGGATCATAAAACCCATTTTTCAAGGTTGTGAAGTTTGGGGATTTTCGAATATCGCTATCATAGGGAGTTCACCTGAAATTTTGTAATTTTTTCATCTAAAACAATCTATCCCAGATTTTATGTTACATTTTATATAAGGTGAACTTGGAATATATCCTTTAACAATTCAAATCCAAACACGCACACTAACGCACACTAACGTACTGGTTCAATGTTATAGGTGGAACAATCTAATTAAAATTAGATGTTTGATCCGCTCGCTTACTCGCTACACAAACATCTAACAACATCCCATGCAGGGTCACGTCAGTGTGACCTTTCAGTTAGCCAATGAAATCACGACTCCAAATCTTTGGCTGAGGGCACAGAACTCCTCTGCTTTTTTTTATCGACATACGTAGATGACCGAGGTGTTCAAAGCGAAAGAAAAACAAAAATGGCACAGCCCATGACAATGAGGAAAACTTGTGTTTTAGGAGATGCCTGTATTATATGTGGATTTTCGTTTGTCCAATACGAAAAGACAGCTGATGGGACTGATATTATTCACAAGTTCTATCAAAATAAACTAAAACTGAACACAGAAAGGATAGATTGTATACGTAAAGTAACCGAAAGATCGGATCTCGATCTCGAAGGGTGTAACGCGGGCGTTTGAAGGAAATGCTTCAGAAATGTCGTCCAAAATGCACCCAAATATCTCTTCTTGTTCTCTTTTAAGCTTTTTAACGTTGAATAACTGAAGCACTTCTTCATACGCCAATTTGAAACTTCAACCGAGTTGATTTTAGAAACACGAATCTGATTGGATAATTCAGAAATGTTTATTCATATTTGAAAGGTCACACTGACGTGACCCTGCATGGGATGTTGTTAGATGTCTGTGTAGCGAGTAAGCGAGCAGATCTAACATCTAATTTTAATTAGATTGTAGGTGGAAAAGAAACAAACATTCAAGACGTACGGTACAGACTAGAGAGTATCGTAAATCAAGTTATAGAAGGGAAAATAACGTGGTTTGAGAATCTCAAACATACTCTAGACCTCTGCGGTATTTCAAATGCTAAATGAAGCCCTAACACTGAACACAAAATGGTGAAAAGCAAAAATTAAAACTACATTGATTGATAAATTCAAACAAAACTGGATGGCAATACAACGAAACTCGACCAAATAATTAAACTAATAACTTTATTGAACAAAATAAAAAATTTAAAAAGTTGAAAAATATTCTTTATCCCAAACTGGTAAGGGATATACGATACACTTGTTGTTAATTCTCTCTCTCTCTCTCTCTCTCTCTCTCTCTCTCTCTCTTATTATACAAAATTTTAATGTAGTTTTTAGCGTATGGCATTTTATAAATCTTATTTCTAAAACATTTAAAAGTAAAAAGTAAATCCATAAATTAACGATATTTTAAGAAAACAGCTACGCCTATTACACCCTTTTTTTATCAGGTCGGGGACACTACCTTATATGGATAGCATTATCTAACATGTGACAACGTCACATGTTAAATGCGTCAACCAGATTCTCCAATCCAGTGAATGAGTCGCAAAGCAAGACGGTCTACTACGTGTTTACGTTTCAACAGACACACGTGGTTTTTGTCTGTTTTATACACAATATTTAATTGCTTGTCGGAAAAATTGTACAACTCGATTTTTACTTAAGAAGGTAAAAAATGAAAGATTACGTACTATAGACTTTGTTTCATGCTCACATTGAAAAATACTGTTGTTTTATTTTATCAACTGCTGCTTCAAAAACCAATCAGTATCAAAAGACTGGCAAACATACGCATGCAAGTACGAACAGATTTTGATAAGAAAAACTGCATAATTGTTTATTGGTGACTTAATCACTGTACATTGTACACCAGAAATAAATACAGGTAATTGTACATTTTTAGCATACGTAAATATCCACGATAATAGAAATGCACAAATATACAAATAGAGATGTACAAGTTATGTAGCATGTAGTATTTTGTACGCTAAGCATTCTGATGAGTGTCCCTGAAGAAACTTCAATGCAAATTCTATACTAATATTGTCCCAAACCTGGGGTATCACGTGAAAAACGTACTCACTGCTTCTAATTCAATAGATGTACCTCTCTTTTGAATTTTGACAGTGTGGTATTTAAATAGGTTGATATAAGGCCTCATAGGCAATATTTTTAAAATGTGAGCATAGAAATAAAAGATCAGACATAGCATTCCATATTTATTACATAAATTTTAAAAAATAATTGAAAATAAGTTTCCAAAAGACAATTCAATATGGTAGATATTTTCAATACGCTTTGTATACACTGAAACTTGTAGTAGTCCACAATGCCTTGCAACTAATTTATCTGATTGGTCTGTCGATGAAGGTAAAGAGATAGCTAATTTAGTATGCAAATTTATGCCGACGTCACAAAATCTAGTGGTCTCGACCTGTTTATTCCTTGCTTAAATTAATTATACCGCTTAATATGCCACTGATTATGTTCAACATTCATAATGTATACTGCAGTAGGCGTTATTATGTAAAATTTAAACTCTCTCTCTTCTCTCTCTCTCTCGTTCTCTCTACCGTCGCTCTCTCTCTCTCTCTCTCTCTCCCTCTCTCTCTCTCTCTCTCTCTCTCTCTCTCTCTCTCTTTTACCATGCAATAAAGCATAATATGCATATTCAGTCTTTTTTGGTGATTTGATTATCTGTTAACTGAAGTCACCTCTGTACTTTGTAAATAACGACAGAATAAATGTCACCAAGGACTTCCTCTAATTACAATATACATGTATATATACACAAACACACACATACTGCTGACATTTGAAACTAAAAAAAAACCCAGCAAACCTTTTTTTCCCTTTCAGTAACTGAAAAAAAATATTTAGATGGATAGAACAGTCATATACATGTGTATGTGAGATATCCCTATAACTTGAAAATGTTGTCCTTCTATAATAGAAAATTAAATACTCGTTATCACTATATAAGGAAACAATTAATATTTGTTAGATAGTGAGATAACAACTAAAATTGTCATCCACTGCATTCTTTGCCACCACCCCACCCAACCCCTTCCTCCCAAAAATTATACACATCGCACCATATAGCGTTAAATACACGGCTTTGGAGAGGGTTCATTGCTTTCCGGAGAACCTTTTGGACGAGCACAGGAGGAACTTTAGATAGATTGCTCCTCTGTCAACTATAGCTCCCATTTAATACACTTACCCCCTTCCCCATCCAAAACAACATCGCCTGCTCTCAAGTTTCGAATACACGTACCAATTTTATAATTTTTAAATCAAACTTTTATGTTAGAAATATATCTGACAGGTTCGATTCACCTAAATATCAAGATTTAAGGTTACATTTTGAAAGATACGAATCTGTATTCAACGATGTCATGTATAGACAGGTTGATGGAATAATATTTACAGAGAGGTGCTAGACTAGTACAATGTTTGGTGAAGAATACCATCATATCATAGATTGTAGGTTTTTTTTCAAACTGAAGAAACCTGTTTTTTGTTCAAAAACCTCTATTATTCATTAAAAGCGAAGATCGTGATATACTTTTTAAAAAATATTATAAACGGAGTGATATTTTATCAGTATTCGCTTTTTTTTGCACTTTTACCACTATTTTAATGTAGTTAAGGAAAAATATTTGCAAAATTGTCGTGCTATAATATTTGCGGAATAGTTAAAATATTTGCGGAATAGCAACACATTTTTTTTTCGAAAACGTTATGTATTCTTATGTAGATTTACGTGGTGCGCTGGTCAATGTAGAAATGCTTATACGTTCCAATTTAATTTAAGAACGCCTGCTTTTCTGCTTTTCCTGAGCCATTAACAACTAATGCATGTGCACTCTTTTATAAACGTGCATTTATAATAAATAATGATAAATTAAGGCACTGCCTTATTCGACCCATCTTTGACACGTGTTGTTACACGCATTGATTAAGGGGTAATTTTGGTTTCGCACGTTTGACTTGTAACTAATAAATAAATTCGTTAGATATTTGGTACATGTACATTAACAATCCATAAACAGACACGAACGGATTATCACCTACCGATATGCGTAGAGCTCTGTGGTCGAGTTACACCGCGAGACCTGGTAGTCTATTAGTTGTTTACATTGTCACATTTAACTGATTGAATAACATTTTTTTTTTACTTCACGCATTTACCTTTTCTTATTATTTTTTTTATAAGAATACCAATTTTTAGACATTCTCTTTGAAAACAAAGAAAAGTGTGGGTTTATGTGTCATTCAACTCTTAAGTGGTTGCATGTGTCTTACGTAAGTAAGTTCATAGATCAGATGTTTTGTCTTTTTAATGCATTGAAGTTTTTTATCAGCTGTAGTTGAAGATTGTACGTATTTTGACTTTCTTTAAACATACTACATTTTTTTTTCTCAATTTTAACATTAAAAATACAAGGTAAATATCGGTATCTAGAACTTCGGGGACCTCAACAAAACTTCGAGATATCCGGGGGTTCGAGATATCCGAAGTGGCTTTCTAATTCTAATTCTGTGATGTTCTTATATGAACACGTGTTTTAGTCTTTTCTATTACTCATAAACGAATAATCAACCATTTGATTAAATATTTTTAGTGTCTGTGTTTTTATTTGTAAAAATAATCAATTATTTGTAAAAGCAATCAAATTATAAAATCAATATTTCGTTAATAATACGACTTCACATCCTCTTCATTTCTACGATTCAGTATTTTGAAAAGGAAGAAGCACTTGCGATGTAATTTTTGAAATTTATCACATAGGAAACGAAAAATACGGATTTGAATATTAAAAAACCCATTTATAAACAATCTAGAATCACAATTCACATATTTTTGTATCATTTGTGTTTGTGAACTAACGTATCTTATATTAATTCATTACGCTCACAGCCAGATTTAGTACTCATATTGGAAACAACCCGTGTACGATGAACCGGAAGTCACTTTACACGCTGCGTGTTCAGTACAGGGTTGTTTCTGTTAAATTTAAATAAGTTTTCTTTTAAATCTTCGTATCTCAATCATGCTTCATTGTTATTGGAGCGTACATGAAAAAAGAAATAAACTCGATTCCGGTAATCGTTTTTATAAAACTTGCAGTTATCAATGTTAGATCGATTCTCCGTACACAGTGTGTTTTATTAAACACATTATCGGTAATCGTGGCTCTGTTTTAATCTGAATTTTATAAAAAGGTATTAAATGTACAAACACCCAAGCTACCATCCTAATTAACTTACATCGTGCAGTTTGATATCCCACTAGTTTTGAAAGGAGTGAAAATTGCCGCGGGCAGAAATGTGTGAAGTAATGACACCAATTATGTTCAGCTGACCGGGAAAATGGCTCCATTTCGAGATAAACCAGGTAAAATTAGGGCTTCGGCCTTTCAAAATACTTCGACATAAGCGGGGTATTCGAGATTACCGTATTCGAGATATTAGGAGCTTTTTAAATAATTTATATAGAGAAAACGATCGGGACCGTCGGAGGACTTCGACATAAGCGGGGTATTCGAGATAACCCATGTTCGAGATACCGATATTTACCTGTAATTTATTCATGATACGTTATGACTTTAAACCAAAATTAAAACATTGAAGTATTAGCACATTTTATCATAATGATTAGCTTGTGTTCAAAGTGGTTAGGCTTGAATTTAGCGTGATTTATAAAGTTTACACATCTTTTTGTGGACAATTTCTCGAAATATTAAAAACCTTTAAGATACGAGTATAACCTGGGTTGGGGCAGTTTACACTTTATAATCCGCGAATTTACTGTATAAATTTAATGCGTTTTACTTTAAAAAATGATATTAATCAGTTCAAAATTCAAACGTAACGTCAAGCGGATTAGTACGTTTTTGACGTTAGTGCATTGTGACGTGGAAACCAGGGATGCTTTCCATTTAACCGGCATCGCCGGATTTGCCGGTGTTGCCTTCGTCGCCGATTGCTGGAACGCGCGTCGCCGGCGAGCGATTGTGGCAACGCAATATACCGTTGCCGGTTAGGAGGTTATCATATTCTACAAAACAGGGATTTCTGAAACAACAATTTGTCCTTCTACATTGAAATACATTAAAACTACAAATAGCCAAAATGAAACAAAAACAAAACTGTACATAATGTAGTTCTTTTTTCTTTTATAATTCCTGTTGGGCCATTTAATAATTCTATATTTTCCTTTTTAACCGGGTTTATATACTTTTGAACGCCGTAAATTTTCAAAAGATCGTCTTTTAATATGAGATATAAACAATTTGAAAACCGTGTTAATTGAATGTCCGGTAAATGGATTCGTGCGTCACCATGTCTCTTTAATCTCCAGTTTTGATTTACCAAAGCATTAAAAAGAAAATATGCATGTCTAGTGGAATAAGAATCATAAAAATATAATACTGGGATTACACTAATTAAAACATAGGAAGACAATTGATTGAATTTTTAAATAATTGATAGAGAGAATTCTTGAGGAAATGAAACAAATGAAATTTTTATTTCTTTGGTTTCTTTACGTACACGACACCAATTTGGGCAAAGCTGTGAGAAATATCATATTTCACAATCAAATCAAATATTGTTTTTCATTATTTTTATGTTTTTCCCATATTCATTGGTGTAAATATATATAAATTCACACTGGTGTTGTTTTCAGACACGACATAAGAGGTGTAGGCAAGGCAGGGATAACGTCAAGTTAACTGCTTTCTGGCGATTAAAAACATAGGTGAGTTAGTCATTAAATATCATTACTCTTGATAATTAAATTTATTAATTAGACACAAATTTAAAAATCTAATCTCTATTAAGGAAAAAAACTAATTTAAAAGTAAGTGTAAATGTTTAAAAAAAAAAAAAAGAAAAAGAAATTGTTAGAAGCTAGAAAAATTTGTTTAGGTGGATGTTAAACTTTGTTTAGTCTCCCTTCACAAAATTGTTTCTTTTTATTATTCAGCATAGTTTTTTATTTGTTTTTTTTTGGGGGGGGGGGGGATAGATATTGTTGTTGTTGCTGATTTGTCTATTTTGAATATGGACGATATCATCTATGATATATTATTAAATGAATGTTTTGGCGTCGAAAAATGTTAAATTCCATTTACGCAATTTATTCTAGCATTTTTATTAGTTCACATGCTTCAAAATTTATCACTATTTTTTTTTCGTAAATTATGTTTTCATGATAACTCATATGCATCATGAAAACTGTAACCATTTTTTCATTGCATCAATAAATAATGTAGGGTCCTGTTTTGTTTTTCAACGGCTTCTTTTGCGGTATTAAGAGACTTTTTTTAGTTTCGTGGTCAGGTTGTTTTGTCAAGTTTATATTTTGGGCAATGCCAGGGCAAAGAACATCAAATTTGGATTCCTGATGCATCTTGGGGGAGAGAAATAGTCGAAACTCCAAAGTAGGTCACTTTGACTTCATTCTGAAATATTGGCCCTTTAAAATTTAGTTGCAGGTCTACATGTATAGCTCCCGGCCTGAAAAATATTAGGATGAACGACCTGGGAGCTACAGCTTCTTGCGTGTTAAAACTTTTCAATGTACGGCGAACAAAACTTTGCGCTAGTTTTGGACAGATTAATTCTATTTTGAAACACATTCTGTAGATAATATTTTAATTTTGCTACAAATATTGTTGCTTTACTTGCCTCTGATATTCTTTTAAACACCATCATCAGCCCCGTAAAGTGTAGTAGTGTAGTTAATTCACCATTTTAAAGAGGAGATGAAGAGCTTGTAAATGCCGTTTTAGGAGAGACTGTAGGCATTCTAGATATGTTTTATTAGTCAGAAATGGATAAAATTCCAAGATTTGTTACGTATTTCCGACATGTTCCTTAGCATATGACTGTCAAAAACAGGATTTTTCATTGTGTTTACCAAATATTAAAGTCCCGATACACCCTGTAAAACAGAATTATTGTTATGAAGCACCAGTGAAAGAATTTATGTCTTGAATTTCATAAAACTGTAGATTTCTTTTATTTACTAGATCTTGACCTTAAGAGAAAGTCTGAGGCAATAAGAGCGACGACAATGGTACAGATAGAACATGTACATTATACTAATTAAAGGTACTACGCGTAATTACATGTAGTTAGACAAAATTTGTGTGGAAATAAGGTTAATCAGTCCAAAACTAGAGGAAGCTTTTGTGCGGCATAAATTACAACTTTTTTACACGGAAAATGTAGCTTTCATGCCGTCCATACGAATTTGTTCAGACCTCATTAGACTTCGTCAGCTGATGCATCTGTCGCGACCCAAAAGTTGGTTTGTTTTTAATCCCCTTGTTATACATACATGTACTCAAAAGGCCACCAGACCTGGTTCGTTGGATGAAATATGTATCCTGTCCGAAGGTAGGATGACCTATATATCGAATTTTGTGACTATTTATGGTCAAAGTTGTTTCTGTGTGATATTTTTTAGACCTTTGAATTTGAGCATCTAACACAGAATACCGCATGCAGTACATGTACCAGATACGCGAAATATTTACCATATCAGTGCACTTTTTTGATAAGGATCTATATAATTTATTAATCATTGTGACACGATCTGGCATGTTTTATCTTGAAGTATATAGTACAAAAACTACGATACAAAATACTTTGGATGGGCATTTCGAGACAAAACTGTACTTTTTCTAGAAAAGTTGCAACATACAGAATGTTTGGTTTTTTTAACGATAATGGAAATATGTTTCATTATCTTATTTAGCGTTATCAGCGTAAACGTATTAGTATAATAGTTACTACTGTACATTGAACGGCTGGAAACATAGGCGCACAAGCCCCGTTGAAATCAGTGAATTAAAAATGTTCATCCCCTATATAATCAACGTTGTTTTTATAGTTTAATTAAGGATTTAATCTTTTATTCAATGATTCAAGTAGAGAGCGTTTTGTTTGAGAAGTGAGACCTGGGTCTCCCTATCTTTGGCACCCACCACCCCTTAGCGGACATTTTTTTTCGTATTGATCCCCCCTAGTACTAAACATCGTACCATTGTTTGACTCTCTATTCATGTACATTCTCTTGTCTCCCTTTTTTTCTTTTTAAATCAGGTAAAAAAGTAAGCAAATCATTTCTGTTCTATATAAAGCAGAGGGTGCATTGAAATTTTGTACCAAACGATGTTTTCAAAATGCTTAGCAAAAATTTCATAGAAATCAGTTCGTTTTATTTTACACACAGCTCGTTACTTAATCAACAGGGCAAACTTTTAGACGCTACCCAAATATATCATAAAACCAGGATTTAAAATTGCGCAAGTCATTATTACAATGTAATATGCATTATTTAAATATTCAAGAACAAATTATTATGTAATTGCAGAGAATCATCCAATCTAAATTAACAATAAAATGCGCAATTTTTAACACTTTAATTCCTCTCCTCTGGTTTTCGACGCCATGTTGAAAGAGTGCGAATTCTACCTGCCAGTTAAACTCTAGTTAGGGTCAAAGTTCAAATTACGTAAGTTTAGTCAGTTCGTATATCGAGTTCCAGACGAAGTCGTCCATTGTTATTCGTTGCCATGTGACAAAGATTTCGGTATGCGAATACTTTATTTGTATTATCAATGGATTTCATTTCTGATCGCTAATTTCCCCTCCAAGTGATGAGAATTTAGCGACAATTAAAGTAATGAGATACATGTATGTAAACGAGTCTTGTCCGATATGCTTAATTCCTTCATTTACAAATCGTCTGTTGTACCATGGTCCACCCATTCTATTCATGTGTTTTCAGTTGAAGGATAGGGACACAAAACAGAACGAAATTCACAATTCAAAATCATTAATAATGCGTCAGTCATAACAATAAATTAAAAACGATCCAAACTATCCTCCTGTATACAATATGAACTGAAAATGCTAATGAATTAGGATAAAAACGTAATCAAATCAAAGGTATGTAAAATACGGATTAAGAAAAAAAATACATTGTGTTAATATACCAACATTTTTAATTATTTAAGAGAGCTGTTGCCATTACCTGCACATTCTTTAATTTAGGGTTTATGGCGCGATTGATAAAAGAAGCCTACGTTTTTTGACACCTAAGCTTATTATCATAGGAGTCAATATATCAAAGATAACATATATAATTGGAAAATAAACTATGAATAATTATAAATGGTGAAAGAAGGTCACTGTGACCTTGATTTGAAGAAATGAAGACATGAAGTTATATAACTAAACATAGCGTTGAATATCGCTTTGGTCTTTAGCCCCGCCCTTTATCTCTCATACAAAATGAATCATTTTAAATATAAATAATTATGTTCATTTCAGTTAATATACGAAGATGGTACGGTTGCAGCACATGCAGCTTTGTCTTGCTTTACTGTGCGCTGTTTCTCCTGTACATCCACGTCATCCCATTGTAGGCTACTCAAACTACGCATACGGTAAGAAAAGTTTGGCCCGTCAAAATAATATCAGAAAATCGCGATATTTTGGGTTAACTTTGTATTAATAAGTTGATTTTCTCTCTCTCTCTCTCTCTCTCTCTCTCTCTCTCTCTCTCTGGGGAAATGGAATTGATTAAAAATATCTCTTGCTTTTCTAGGAAATGACATGAGAAATGCATATATTTCAAATGAAAAAAGGGCCCCCCTGATGACCATTGAGTGTCCGTCCGGCATCTCACAGTTAGACTGCTACCATCAGCTGGCAAATGTGTGGATGAGGTTTTTAATGAAAAAACAGAAGAAAAGAAGCTACCCCTTGTATTGAATGTTACCTCAAAGACTTGTATAATGACAAAGTCATACTCATCAACACTTATATTATGTGTAAAATTTACACACAGAATTATTTATAAAATGTTTGCTTGTTTGTATCACAGAGATACATGGTTTGCCCATGTGTTTCTTTTCAGCTAAAAGGATAACTGCACTTAAGGACATGCGATATTTGCGAGAAAATAAACTTTTTAAAGAAGAATCTTTCTTTCAATTGCAGAAATGGTCAACATCTAAACTGCAACTTTACGTAATTGCGTTAAATAAAAGTATGTTGTTACCAAGTACGAATTTATTTTCATATGCGGGGGTAATCACTATTTCTTGAGTCTCCATTAGATAATGAGGACGCCCACTGTTATACTGACTTCATACATAGTCAGCGCATGTTTGTCTATTGTTCTCCGTTTAACAGTAGTTGTATATTTGCATTATCAACGTTATGTCAAAGGAAGATTAATAGACAAACATGCGCTCATGGTTTAAATGAGAAAAAACTGCTTCTTCTTACTTGCGCTTTCCCTGTTGTAACCAAGGGTTGATGCATGTTGAATATTATAATTCACCACGTGATTTCTCACCTCGGGTAACTTTGTGAATACACAATTTTATCACGTGACGTGTAAGGTAGCATGTTATGTGCTAACTAGGACAATGTTTTCGAACACGTTAAGTTGTCAAGCATTGATTTAAAGTCTTCTGTACTTACATGGGCGTGGTCTAATTGTTGAAACCATAGTAAATAGTATACTTGTACCATATAGAATAAATAGGGTTATGGTGAAAGAGTGATCACATACATTTTTATATATGGCATTGTTATTCCTGCTAGTCTAATTTTAGTACCATTCTGAAAATGTCAGCCTCACCTCTCATGCATATTAATATCAATTTTATGTTTGATCAAGAGCAGATAAGCGAAAATTCTCCTTTTTCAAAAGTTGTAAGGAGAAAAGCAAGCTTATTGTATCATAGTCTAAAATCTTAATTCATGTTGGAAATTGACTAGACTCTATAAAAAAATCAACAAAAGTGATATTAGGTTAAGAAATAAACGCAACAGAAGCGACCGAAAAAAGTCCAAAACCCGGCGCTAAAAGTAGTCATCCTTTACAGGTATACCCATGGAACTACTGCGCGCACACATTTAACTCGCAAACTGTCACGCTGTATTTAGAAATTGTTATCCATAGATTAGATAAAAAAGTTATTGTGTGAAAACTAATTTTCCCACATTCTCTGGATTAAAGATAAGTATTTATGAAGTGAGATTACACTTATGCTATGGGGACTACACATGATGGGAGGATTTTTGACTTATTTCTGTATCAGTATCACCATTATAAATTGAATATTCAGTCAACAATTAAAGAAGTGAAAAAAAGAAAATCATGGACAAATAGAAGAATCGTTAACTTTGATTAATTGATAAATAAATGCCTTTAGATTACTTTTGCATAAGCTTTGTGTTACACACACACACACACACACACACACACACACATATATTATATATATATATATATATATATATATATATATATATATATATATATATATATATATATATATATATATCAGGATACACGCACGATACGATAGGATTGATGTACACGGTAAAGGATAAACGATGTTCATGATAAATGTATAATTGCATTAAACGATCTTCATGATTAACCTGATAATGGCAGAATTTGAGAAAGAACACGTACGAATCAAGATATACGTGGAATTTGTTGTTATTAACAAATGCCGAATTGCTAATCATCACTGCATCATTTGTAGAATGCATAAAAGATCAGTTTAAATTTTTTAAACAAAAGTTATGAGCTTAGATGATCAATAAATTATCTGTATTGTTATCATTGTTTTCATTACCAAACACCCTAGTCGATCGCCGCGAACATTTCAGTCCGAGATCAAATCACACGGAAAATAGCGGGTTCAATTGAAATACAACTTTGTTCTAAATTAGTTTAAAAAATCTATCATAAATACATTTTTTTCTCATAAAAGAATGATGCATTGAAAACGAATTATATTACATACAAGTTAAATAAATGTTTACGCAGATACACATTCCGCGATTTGTTAACATTGTTTTCATTACTGCACACCCTAACCGATCGCCGCGAACATTTCAGCCCAAGATCAAATATCACACGGAAAATAGCGGGTTCAATTAAAACACAACTCTTGCTTTAAGTAAATATAGATTTTATCATAAATACTTTTGTTTCTGTAAAAAACATGATGCATAAAAAACGAATTAAAACACATATAAGTTAATGTTTTTTACGCTGGTATTCACTCCGCGTACTATCTAATATATTCGATATACATGTACAGGTAAATTTGTTACATTTTCCCTAAGAACTTCGACAGTTTACATTAATTTTTTATTTCCACTGCTTACCGGTATGATTTACATGTAATATTGGTTAACTGTGATCAAAAGAATTAAGAAATTAGTATCATGATAGAGTGCTGGATAGGATTTTACATTTCTTGTGAGATAAAATTTCGTATACGGCGCACTGAGCGACTTGTAACTTTGAAATAAATTTGCTTGCTTATGAAAAGGCACAAAACGATTAACATGATAGGATAAACGGAAAAACTGTTAATATTGAACGAAAAACCTGATAGGATTAACGCACGAAAGGATAGGATTAACGCACGATAGAACAGTATACACGCACGAAAGGATAGGATTGATACACGATGCGATAGGATAGGAATGTAAAAAATAATGTTGCGGGTACTGTATATATATATATATATATATATATATATATATATATATATATATATATATATATATATATATATAAACACAAAGCTTATATATAGTTTATCATTTAGGTCAACTACAGGTATGTCCGTGGAACTACTGCGCGCACACATTTAACTCGCAAACTGTCACGATTAATTCGAAACTGATATTCATAGATTAGAAAAAGAGTTATTATTGTGTGAAAACTAATTTCTCCCGTATTCTCTTGATTAAAGATAAGTATTTATGAAGTGAGATTACACTTATGCTATGGGGATTACACATGATGGGAGGATTTTGATTTATTTCTGTATCAGTATCACCATTATAAATTGAATATTTAATCAAGCAACAACTTAATGGTGTGAAAAGAAGTGAAAAAAATGTACAAAGAAAATCACGGACAAATTGAAGAATCGTTAACGGTGATTCATTTGATAAACGAGTGCATAGCTTTTAGCTAACTTTTGCATAAGCTTTGCTATATACATGTACGAGGGTCAATAAAAAAATACGAAGACTTTTGCCATAGCTATGTTATTTAACGTCATATTGTTACTAAATTTAGTAGACATAATTTAGCAACTGTTTCAAACAATTTGAAACGAAAAAGTTCATAAACCTTTATTTCCAAGAATTATTTAGAATCTAAACCTGAAAAAATGAGGTCACGGCGCACGGTCAAACTTTGTGTTCTGTCAACAATAAACCACATTATGTTGAAAGTAATATCTCCATAAATTGGGCTTAAAACCGACTAATATTGAAACCTTAAATCAAAAATTGTTAGTGTGCTGTCATGGAGACAGAAGTATAACCTTTATTGTGTGTAAGGTAAAAAGTTGAAAAAAATACAAAACACGATGACAGCAATGTGACATTAAATTTAAAAATAAAAAGCTTTATGACATGAACAGTGTTCCATACTTTTTTTAACAACTAGGGGTAGTGTGTAAATAGTTAAAATTTCCTAAAAATATCTCGCTAAATAACCTATAGATAATAGTTCAATCACTTACAAAAATTGGAAGAAAAAATATATAAGTAAAACATTCCTAAACTGCAATAATCAAAAGTTGACATATCAACCACGTGTAGTACATGTGTATAAAACATTTAACATTTATTTTGCAGAAATAAGACACTTAGCAAACAAAAGGTTTAATCAGTAGATTGCCTACATTCATATCTAATCATTTGCACAATGCATAAGACAAATAAAAACATTTAACTTACACTGTGGTAGGCCACAATTGCCTCGAACTACAAACACAGATCAGCAAACATGGCTGACGAAAGGTCCTTACCAGGGCAATAACTCCGAACGAAATGAAAGGAAAGATAACTCTTAAAACACAAAAGCATCACACTCCCCGCCTGATGTTATAAACATCACTATGCAATAATTAACATCAATTGGGTTTAAAATACACAAACAGTACCAAGTGTTATGCAAAACAGTTCATTCATTTTAGATCCAAACGACCAGTTCGGTTACATGTCGAACAAATGTTGCGGACTGTCTGTCGCGATACAATACACAAATTTCTGCTTTGCGTACTCGTCCATCAGCGCTAGGAAACACTCTGACGACCTTTCCCAGTGGCCACGAGTTACGGGTTACTGAATTATCTTTTAGCAAGATCACATCTCCAATGACCAAGTTCCGCTTTTCTTGTTTCCATTTCCTGCAATTCTGCAATGTCTGAAGGTACTGGGTTCTCCATCTCTTCCAAAAGGTGTCGGCAAAATGTTGCACTCTCCTCCACTGAGAACGTAAGAGGTCCTTACTATCGATGGGTATACAGTTAACTGTATTGTCTGGTTTATGAGTCAGAATTAACGAAGGACTCGAAGGAAGAGGATCTTCGGGATCTGTCGACACCGGTACCAACGGACAACTGTTCACTATAGCATATGCTTCTGCGAGAAACGCGGTCAGTATTTCATGCGTCAAACTTCCTGGTGGTATTTCTAACAACATGGAATCAAGGACGCGCCTGGTTACTCCGATGAGGCGTTCCCATACACCTCCAAAATGAGAGGAGTGTGGTGGGTTGAATAGCCATACGACTCCACTTTTGTACAGATACTCTTTCACGGGTCCTTCCTCAACATTAACTGCGTTGATCATCCGTGGCGCCAACGAAATTTGTCCCCCTGTCAGAGCGTATCTGCTTGAATTTACTTCTGATGGCAACAAAGCGTTTAAAGGCATTAATGAATGAGGACGAGGACATCTCCTCAACGACCTCAGTATGTACTCCCCTGCTAACCATGCACGTGAAGAGAATGGCCCATCTTTTGGCATTAGCAGCCCCACCTCTTGTCTTCCTAGTAACTACTTCCCAGGGGCCAAATGTATCTAAGCCAACGTACGTGAATGGTGGACCTGGCTCAAGACGGTCAGGGGGTAAATTTGCCATCTTCTGACACGCAATCTTTCCACGCAGTTTTCTACATTTGACGCAATTGTAGATAATAGACGATATCAAGCGTTTGCTGCTTGTAATCCAGTACTCAGCATTCCTAATGGTTCCAGCGGTAATGTGTCTCCCCTGGTGCGCAGCACTGTTAAGGCTTCCTATGAAGATATCAACGGATTTTAACGTTCTAAAAACGATGCATTTAATTTTACTAAATTCGTATGTAAATTTATTATTTGATAATAAATGAAACAGCATAGTAAATACCATTTTGTATGACACTTAGTGTGGTCCCCTGAATGGACAGTCACGTGATATGTGTTGATGATTTTCCCAAATGGAGGTCATAAACAAATTTCAATATTACAAGGGCATACCCTTGTTTGAATAAAAAATTGAAATGATAATTAAATTCTACTTATCTAGTAGATTATGAAAAGTGCTGCTGCTTTGTATAAAGTCATCTTTTATTAGAATAAATATCAAAGAAATGAGCTCCGGTTGAAATTTATATGACCTTCGCTTAATATTTTACGTATAAATTTATTAATTCGTTCTATAGATTTCATCAAAGCAGCAGCACTTTTTAATAAATTAAACATGTCCTTAACTTATATCCTAAAGATCGTAATAATCTGTTAAGTGCATGCCCTTGTAAAAGCGGATTTAGATAGGCTTCCCGATGTCAAACACAACGAACTTGTACATTAAACACTCTAGAAAAGAAATAATACACGTTCTAAAAAATAAATACATGCTGGATTAAAACAAGCATAATAAATAGGATTTAATGATATAATAATTGTTTTTAATTTATGCTCCGTTCATTTATAAAATGCATTTTTCCATGTTAAAAAAACGATTGATCCGCCTCTCTCTACACATAATATGCGTCAAAATTTACATTATGACGTTACATCGACGCATCGCGATCGGTCAGTTGTTTATATTTAACGTTGTTGGACTTATTTGACTAAAACGTTGCACGCAGAGGTAATTTTTAATGAAGTTTAATGTGTTCGTACCCATAACAATCGGGAATTACTTTATTTTTGAGCATTTTTAATGACTTGTTGTTTTGTGTGATGTCATAGTTAACATTTCCCGTACTTTCTGGTCGGCGCGACCACAAAGTAGACCTTAACAGTGCTGCGTGTTGTGCTAAATCATGGAAATGTCTGGTAAGGAGTGTTGCTATGTGATGCTTTCCTGGGATCACAATAGGATTTACTCAGCTTGTGGCATGTTACTCCTATTCAAACGTCCTCCCACTCTGAGAATGTTATCTGAGTAAAAAAAAACAACCTTAACACAACAAGGAGCTCGAGCAAGGTAAGGCTTTGCCTTGCTTCAGATAGTCAATTTCCTCTCTATAAGCCTCTTGTTGAATGGCCTTGATGATAAGTTTTTCTGCTTCTTGATATGCTTCAACGGTTCTCGATTTTGTGCAATAATGCCAACCCTTGCACTCGTTATGGCCACAAAATGATCTAATGATGTGCTGGAGGAATGCATATGTCCGCACAAGATTCGTCCAGTTTGAAAACTTAGAGAATCTGTGAGATCCTAATAATGGCACATATGAGTTGTTTACATGCAAGTAATGGGTCTAACTTCTTTATCACTCTCCGGATTCATAATGTCCTGCTCTTTCCTTTGTCTTGTTGAAGCAGGTAAGTGGGACCTTTCAGCCAAGAGCTGTCCTTCAACTGATGGGTCGGCAGTGGCCTTGTGGCTGCATCGGCTGGGTTGTCTTCAGTAGGTACACAGGCCCACTGCTCTGGTTTCGAAAAGGACTATGTATGATAAGGGCCTAAAACATGTGATGTTTTTGCATAATGTTCATTTTGATTCAAGTGCCCACAATTTAGAAATATGACATCGTAAAGACAACCTTTTCCCGCCATTTTTGCATTTTTAGCATAAAACAGCTTGTTTTCAATCAGTTTTTCTTTCAGAAAACATAGAGCGCATGCTTGAACAAACAAACTATTTTAATCAGAGATGTATCTAGCCAAGACTAATAAGTGACAAAAAAATGTTCCTTGTTCAAGCATGCGCTCTATATTTACCATTCGTAAAAATATAAGAAAAATGTCAATTTTGGACTGGTTTTGATTGAATTATAGAAATAGCGTCACTTCTGACGATATATACTACCAGTGAGTGCAAATAAATCAAATAAACAGGTTAAAAATATATTTTATATCAACTCTTTTAAAAAATAACATAGTATTTTATTGTACCCGACACATTTTAAAAAGTGGCTAATTATGGGGGCAAAATTTAACTCATATCATATATAGTTGTATGATATGCGGTTGGCTACATAGGTATAAAACCTACGAGTAGTGTTAAATATGTATCGTAACACTACTTTGCTATCTGAGTAAAATTTGAAGTCTTGGATTGGTAGAGACAAGTGGTCTGCAATAGAGCAAGCAATTTCTACTGCTAGCACGGCAGCACACAACTCCAGTCTCGGAATTGAATGTCCATGAGTAGGAGCAAGTTTCGCCTTTCCTAACACAAATCCGAGATAGCTTTCATCATCTGAGGAGGTTATCTTCATATAACCAACTGCCGCAATGGCGAGTTCTGAAGCAGCGCAAAATACATGGATGGATTTTCCCTTACACAATTGCAGGGACTCAGGTGAGTAGTTCCGTGAGATGAATAGGTTCTTTAAGTGAGATAAAGATTCTCTCCAGTGTGTCCAAGTATTTAGCTGATCTAAGGGTAAAGGATCATCCCAGTGTATTGTGCCAAGAACCAGGTTCCTCAAAATGCTTTTTCCTTCTATGATGACGGGCGCTGCGAAACCAAGGGGATCGAATATACTGTTAATGCATGACAGTACGCCTCTTCTGGTGAATGGTTTGTCTTGCATCATAACCTCAAAGTAGAATGTGTCAGTTTCCAAGTTACAGTTGAGGCCCAAACTGCGTTGACTTGGAAGCAGGTCAATTCCGAATTCTAAGTCCTTCATATCCTTTGCCAGATCTTCTGGGGGGAAGGCGCTTAAAACCTCTGTCTGATTTGATGCTATCTTGTGCAAGCGCAAGCCGCCTTCTGACATCAAAGCGCCCTGCGTCCTTTTCATGAGATCAATCGCCTCTGATGGGGCAGGTACAGAGACAAGACCATCGTCTACATAGAAATTGTTCACAACAAAGTCTGTCACATCTTTGCCAAATCTAGGCCCGGAGGAGGGCCGGTTGCCAAAGACATGTACTGTCATACGATACTCTGTCAGAGGCTGATCTGGGTCATTATCTCGAAATCAGAAAAATCGCAAAAAGTTGCGATGGTCCTCCCGCACTTTAAAGCAATAAAACATCTGTTGTATGTCGCCCATAAAAGCGACAGCTTCTTGACGAAATCTCATCAAAACTCCTAACAGGCTTTTGGTGAGATCAGGGCCAGTAAGAAGGACATCATTGAGAGATATCCCTCCATACTTAGCAGAGGAGTCGAAAACTGCTCTCAGCTGGTTTGGTTTCTTTGGATGATATATACCACATAGAGGTAAATACCAGCATTCATCCGTCTGTGTCAGAGGTGGCGCAATCTCTGCATGGCCATTCTTTATCAGTCCATCAATGAAAGTAAGTGTTCCTTCTTCACTGCATCCCTCCCTAGACTAGCTTCTAATGTTTTGGCTCTTCTTAGAGCATTGTCTCTGTTGTTTGGCAATTTACTAACTCATTCGTACATGGTGGAAGTAAGGATACACGACCCGATCCCAGTAAATGAGTCTTGAAGCATGTAACGTGTGTAGGTGCATGAAAAAATGACAATAACAATGAGTCTTGCCAAGGCATGTCTCACCAATTATGGTCCACCTCAGATGTAGTTTCTGTCCATAGGGTTGATTGCATTGTCCAATACGCTGGTCAAGTACATGGTGCGCTTCTATCAAATCTCTTCCCAGTAGTAACAGGATGTCCGCATCCGGATCTAGTGGAGGTATCAGCTTTGCTATGTCGGCCAGATGTCTGTAATGTAAAGCCACTTCCGGTGTAGGGATCTCATCCCGTGCACAAGGAATCTGCTGACATTCGATGAGTGCTGGAAGGTTCAGGACACATCCACCGCCCTATGCTTCCGCAACAAATCCTTCTGCCTTTCTTCCAAAGGTCTGTATAGTTCCTCCACAAGATGAAAGTGTATAGGTTATTGCTTCACTTCCACATTCGAAAAATGTAAAGAATCTGGGGGTCCTAAGTGAGCGGTTTGATTGATCGTCTATGACCGCATACATATTGAATGCTAACTGAGGTTCTCCTTGTGGATACACACGCACGAGCACAGTTTTGTAGCAAGACTTGCCTCCAAACTGCTTTCTGCATATCTGCGTACATACAGAGCTGACATCTAATGAATTCTGCGACTCCCCACCATAGTGTCTCCTACTCCGAGTCTCTACATGAAGTGCTGTTGGATGGGTTAAACTGTCACAATCCTCACACTTGACTGCTGCCCGAGAATCACGCATCTTGTGGGAATGAGAGTCACAGCAACGGAAAAATATATTATTCTTCTGTAAGAATTTTCTTCTCTCTTCTAAGGACTTCTGCTTGAACCCCTTGCACTTGTTCAATGTATGAAAGGTGTTGTGTAAGGGGCACTTCCGGTCTGAGGAATTTTCTTTTCTTGGTTGTGCAACCTCTGTTTTCCTTGAAGAAACATTCAACACTCTGTCTCGCTGGTTTCTCACTTATCTGTCTTCTCTTGTGTCAACAACATAGGAAAATGATGGGTTGTTCTTAATCCTTGACTGCTCACGAATAAATTTTCCTTGTAAATCGTTAGATAGTTTCTTGACTATCGGAGTGATACCAGTCTAACATAGGGAAAATATTATAAAAAACTTCTCAAGAACAGCAATGCTACAATTTGTGAGAATACTATGCAAGCATCCTAAGACTCTAGTTGTGTAGATTCTAAATTGTTTAAACCGTGGCCCTCGGATCAATACCGTGGCCGTAAGTTTAACATAAAAATAAAAATTAAAGTAGATTGTTTAAAAATCTTCTTCTAAAAAACTACAATGCTACACTTTGTAGATTGTGTAGATTCTAAATTGTTAAAATCGTGACCCCAGTCCAATACTGGGTCCAAAGTTAAACAGAAATAAATAGGTATTAGATGTTTTAAAATCTTCTTCTCAAAACCACATTGCAACAATTTGTAAGATTACTATGCGAGCATCCAAAAATAATGTAGATTTTAAATTGTAAAAACTGTGATCCCGCACTAGACCTGGGACCTCAAAAGGGGTTCAAAGTTTAACATAGAAATATCTAGGGAGATTGTTTAAAACTCTTTTTCTCAAGAACTACGATGATACACTTTGTGAGAACTACGATGCTACACTTTTTCAGATCTACTATGCAAGCATTCTCAAATAGTGTAGACTCTAAATAATCAAAATATTGACCACGGAACTAAATCTGTGGCCCAAGGAGTAATTTAAAGTTTAATGTAGAAATATTTTGGTAAAATGTATAAAATTTTTCTCTAAAACTACAAAGCCACAATTTGTGAGATTACTATAAAAACATCCTAAGATAGTGTGGATCTTAGATTGTTAAAAATCGTGACCACCCTTCTTAAACTGGGGCCCCAAGAGGGGTTCAAAGTTGAACATAGAAACATATAGGGAAATGTTTTAAAATCTTTTAAAGAACTACAATGCTATAATTTGTTAAATTACTATGCAAGAATCCTCAAATAATGTAGATTCCAAATTGTAAAAACCATGACCCCCAGGCCAACAGGTGCCCCTGGAGGTGTTCAAAGATTACAATTAAAATATATTTGGAACTTAAAAATCTTATATTTGAAAACTATACAATGATACGATGTGTGAGATTAGTATGCAAGCATCATAAGATAGTGTAGATTTTAAATTGTTAAAACTGTGTCCTCCGAACCAATACTGCAGGGGCTCGAAGATGGGTTTAAATGAAATTATCGAAGTATATAGAAACACTGTTAAAATTCTACGTTTAGTTGTTAAACTATGTAAGCATCTTCATATCTCCATATCCTGATATCCAGGTCACATTGACTTTCTTTCACTTTAGTTCATTTTACAATTTTGTTATCTGTAATCCGTTGAGGCATAGGATAGTAAGATTGGGCAGTTGATGCATCTTAGATCCCGAGATATGCTGTTTTTAAAAAATGGGCTACTTTTTATGTATTATTTAAAGGGGCATGTTTCCATGTTTAACTTTGGGCCTAGGGCCTAAGTATTTGCCTGGGAGCACGGGTTTACCAATTCAAAATCTTATGATGCTTTTATTCCAAATTGTAGTATTGTAAACATTAAAAACTGGGGGAAAATTGACCAAAATCGTGATCATGTCCTTTTAATTTATTGTCAAATCTGGGAATACATGTATAATGTTACAAATTTTTTAAAGAGATTCATATTTAAAGATTTCGAAATAAAATGATACAAGGAACTGTTGTTATTTGGTCCACAGGCCTCTTGTTTTCGCCGTTTGCCGTTGGTCTTCGTCCGTCGTCGTGCGTTAACAATGTTACATTTTTAACTTCTTTAAAACTACAAGGCTAATTGTTACCATTTTTGTGTGAAGCGTCTCTAGGATAGGAGGAATCGTAATTGTAAAATGTATGACCTAACCACCCCGGGGCATCATAGGCGGGACCAATTATGGAAAAATATGGTAAATTTCAAAAATATTCTCCTCTATTCCCACAAATTTTTGGAAAAAATAAATGCATGGTTATAATGCCATGGTTCTCTCAATTCATTGCCCCTGGGTCAGGGGTTCAAACCCTAGGGTTAGGCCAATATGGCCATATAGAAAAAATATATTAAATCTTACAACATCTTCTTCTTCTTTAATCTCATATACATTTGAGAAAAATTAAATGCATGATTCTGTTAAAGTGTACCTGCAACGCCAGCCATTTTTTAACACGTTGAAGATCACGATTAAAAAATATGATCCAGAAAAGTTTACTACTATCAGACCATTACTTTTCGAGGTATTTGGCGAAACCCCGAATTCACACCTGAAAACTGTGTTTTAATTAATAGATTTTTTAACATATGTTCAACTTCGGATTGACTGCAGGTACCCTTTAAGTTCTTCTCCTAAATTGTGAAATTCATGACACCCTGTTTTAAGGGTTCAGGCCATAGGCCAAGGCCAATATGGCCATATAATAAACAGGTACTTAATCTTCTTTTTCATTTCCACAATAGTGGGAGAAAAATTAAATGCATAATTATGATATTGATTAAGCCCTCTGCCTAAATTGTTAAAGTCATGACCCCTGGGACAGGGATTCAGGCTAATAAGGGCATATCGTAAACATTTATAAAATCTAGAAAATCTGCTTCTTCACACCTATACATATTCAAGAAAAACTAAATACGTGGTTATGATGTCCATGCAGCCCTCTATTTAATTGTGAAATTCTTGGCCCCTGGGTTAGGGGTCCATGCCCTTGGGCTGGGATAATATGGCCGTAAAGTGAAAAAATCTTCTTATCTACTCCCATATACATTTGACATCGTTATTTTGTTCATAATGTCCTGTTTTAAAATTGTGGAATTCAATACCCCTGGGTCCGGGGTTCAGGCCCTAAGGTAGGGCCAATATATTGTGAAAATATATTTAATCATATAGTTAACATGTATTTTTCTTAGGGAAATTGCTGTGTGTCTACCATTAACAACTTAAAGGGACTTGGACACGATTTGAGCTCAATTTTTTCAAAATTTATTTTTTCATTTTTAATGTCTAAAATGGTCAATATGGATGTTTTTAATGCTCTGTCAATATTTGAAAGTCAAATATCGAGTTACAAGCGTGTTACAGAGGTTAAAATTCTTTGTTTTGTAAACAAAGCTCGAGTCCTGTTATTGTTTACAAATGTCTTGAATTGGTAAAAGTTTCAATCTGATGTTGCATTTTGTTGTTGATGAACTTATTTATGAACACATTTAATAAGTTTATCTTGTTTCCACAAGTTATTATGTCAAAGAAATGGTAATTTCTTTACTTTACATAACAACGACTTTTTTCCTCTGTATCTCGCTTGTAACAAGACTTCTAACATTCAAATTTTGGTAAATCATTCAAAATACACAAGTAAACTATTTAATACATAAAAATCAAAAATAAAATTTTCATCTGAAATCGTGTCCAGGTCCCTTTAAACTTCATCTTGAAAACTACAAGGTAAATTGTTACCCGGCAATATTGAATTAAATATGTGTTCTATTTAAGGAATAAGGAATCATTCTTTGAGTATTATGAGATGATAATTTTGGTCGGGGCGTGGTCAAATCCAATAAAGCCCAAAGGGCTTTATGATAGATTTGACCACGCTCTGACCGAAACTTTTTTTTTATGTAGCACATGCTATGTATTACTACGCGGCGCAGCCAATACCGTTTTTCGGTTATGCTATAAGACACGCCCATTTTGTGTCACTAATGTTTTATGAAGTTATCGGGTTTTAGGGTTCAAAATTGATTCGTAATGTTATCACAGACAGAGACAATTGAAAATGTAAATATTTATGGAAATCTACTAAAATTTCTTGTGCACTGAATGCTTGTAGAAGCACTGAATGTTTGTAGAAATAAGCTGTATGCATGCTGTGTGCATTATAAATGATACTCTAAATATTTTAAAAGATTGTGCCACAGATTTTAGAGCGGAATACTAATATATTTGTTGAAAATGTTTATTTACTTTAAGACAAAAAATATGAAGATATATGTTTACAGTATTTTGTACATATTTAATACAGTTTGAATCAGATACAGAGTATAGAAATGTTCTTTTTGGTCGGTGTCCTAATATTTGGGCTGGTAAGGTTCTCCAATATTAATGTTCTCCACAGGCCACTTGGACTACACAAGAAAACAACGTCTGGCAATGAGCACAACCGCCGATGAGAGTGTTTCACACACTGGCCGGAAAAAGCTCTAGAGACCTGCACCAACACAGTACACAAACACATTAGGGACATGACAAAATCAGCTGTGTGGCTTTAATACAAATACACACCATACTGTACTTACACACTATACGGTCATAAATGTCGCATTAAAATTCATCACTGTATATTTTGTATTTCCGTTCCTTTTTGGGGAAGTACGAAATACTGGAAAACAGATTAAAATTCAAACGACTTAAGTAGTAGGCACCCACATTGTCTTTACCTTTGACTGCATGTTTGTAAACATGTAAGGCTGCAAACTAAGCGCCCAGCTAATAAGCATAGACGCTTTATATACACAAAATACTAATATACTTTCTTAAAGAAGACATACTATAAAGCATGTTAGCTTTTACACTCACAAAATGCTAATACATGATTACTTAGATGCAGTATTACTACTCATTACTGCCAATAGCACGCCATACTTATAAAAGATATAAACACGTGTATCTAAACAGAGACAGTACAGCTGAAAAAACATGTTTGTTTTTAACTTCAAATTTACCTATTGTATCGTTAGGAAATAAGAAAAAACGTTGATTATGACAGTTGAAGAACATAAAAATCCCTTTTACATACCTAATTTATGTAATTATAAGCTTACGGAAATGTAAGGGTCGTAAAAACTGAATTAATCTTATACCGTTTATTTGTACCACGTTGATTTTGAATGACAGTAATTGACACGTGTTGAAAACTACAAGATCTACTCCCGACTACGGTCATCATGGTATACTCTCTAAACGGAGCACATGATCATAATATAGTAAATACGCATGCGTAATAATATAGAAGGCGGAACCCCGTAACACGTAGCGATGTATATATTTATGGGTTATTAATAATTATGAATTTTTATGAAATAACTGGATTGATTTTATGGAGAAATTTGTAATTTTCTGAAAGTGTATACATTCATGATACAAAAATACCGAACCCGATCGGAAATTTTTTTTCAAGTCTGTTTTTTAATAAGATGCGCCGTACTGTCTCTTTAATTTCAAACCAAAGAAATAAGTATAAAATGATTAGAATACCATGACTGGGTATTTTTGAACAGTTATGAACGACATGAAGTTAAAATTAACAAATAATAAACCTCACCTCAGAAAAGACGGTACCAGGTTCACCCCAGAGTTAACCGGCCAACAGCTATTTAAAGTAAATACATGCGTAAAGCATAACTGTATGGTTTACCAAGAGAGAAGTATAAATACGACCTTCCCTCTGGACTGCCGCGTCTAAACTGACACTGCACGGACTTTCGGGTTTAATGCCCAGTGAACTGAGGTTTAAAAAGGGTATTTACAAAATAATAAGTAAAAATAAAACACTAGGGGACTCACCACGGGGTATGTGGTTAAGTTAAAATACGAAACTAATTACAAAATATACAGAGATGAATTTTAATGTGACAGATTGACCAATAAAGGTCTCTTTTCACTAAAAGATTACAATTTTTGGCGCCTTGAGTTAGGTAATAGATAATCCGAGATTCCTTCGACTCTTGAACCATCCCCCAACCCTATTTTCATGAATAATTGTTTTCAAACATCAAATAATAAAAGCGGGGGTAACAGTCAAAGGAGTTTCGCATTACGGTCTCTTCTTCATGATGAAGCTTAAAATGCAAACATAAGACTCTCTGACATGTCAATATAAGGTCTATAGTACTCAGGTGACCTCAAGGACTGTGGGCCTCTTGTTATTAAAAAAATATATAGCACCGACGCTCACTTTCTTTCTTAAAGACTATTATAATATTGACTGTATAATATGTTTATATAGAAAATGTAATTGTTTCGACTCTTTGAGTTACTAGTATTTTGAAAAACTACTTTTTTGGACTACCAAATAAAAAGAGGAAAGGCACGCAACTAACGCCTCTACGTCTGTCTACCTTTTTCAAAATTCCAATGATTACTAATTAAAAATATTACAAAATGGGGAATATATATATTTAAACTTCTCTAAACTTGCAGGCTGCCAGACCGGACAAAATGGCCGGTTAACAGGATTTTTAGCCTTACCGAGGTGCAATAATAATCGCTCACTACGGTATCCTAATTGAATGCTCGTCAATCGCTAGGCGGCGATACCATCAATACGAAGCTAGGTAGTTCGGGTTTTTGGTCATAGCATAACAAAACTAACGATGACTATCACTAGTTTTTGGACTCAACATTGACGCACAGATAAGTGTTATTTATATGGTTGTAGATAAATTATTTGTAAAGCTTTATTCCAAATTAAAAATGTATGCATACTTAATTAACGAACGAAATACAATGAAAACGTGTTAATTTGCAGACATCGAAAGAGACAGTAGAAATCGCGGGATGATCTGGGAATACAGTTTAAATGTAAGCGATAAAAGGGTTTGCTGATATTATCAAGCTTTTGACAAATTTGTCTTTGACAATACAAACTTTTTAATGGTCTACCTAGTTAAAATCATGCAAGGGCCTAGAGGATGTGCTAAGTTTTTAAAGTTACAGGTCTTAAACATTTTGCAAGCTATTATGGAAAACAAAACCTGTAGCTAAGGGAAGAGATACTGTGTTAATTGTTCAAACAGTCAAGAACAAAGTCTTGAAAATGGCACCAAAATTTCACTACATTGCCTGCCTGGAGGTTCAAGTAAAGAGGGCGAGATGAACATAAGCCTTTTGGCTTGTTTTCAATCTGTTATTCACTGTTTCTATAATATGTATGATGCTAATTTTAATAAATATTGTTTAAACTAAGTAAAAAGGAGATAAAGCGACGCGCAATTTGAATTCAGATAATAAAAAAAGTTAAGCCATATGCTCCAATTTACCTCTAATACAAGACTTTGTACCCTTCATTTTGAGGGAAACTCCTGTATAAAATTTCAGGTCCTATTCATATGGACCTTCTAAAGCAAAATCAAAGACTAATACTGGAAGCATTTTGCAAACTTGTTAAGTTAGTGGCAATATTTGCATCAATATTCACAGGATGAATGACCATCTTTAAGGGGATACAGCACACTGATCACGTGACTGTCATTTCAATGGTGATTTGATGTGCTAACTCTATTATGACATCATAATTGATTTAATTGAATGATGCTTTGATTTCATTTATTCATAATAACGTCCAACATGATTGGTTAGATCTTTTTCCCGTAGGCCTTTTTACGGCTCTACCAACATGAGTTGGGACATTTAACATTTTCAATTTTAGAAATGTAAATGTAAAAAATCATAAGCGAGAAATTTAATCAAATATATATATTCTGATCATTATTCTGTTTGTGTTAGTTATTAAATGTAAAGAATGTATTACTTTTTTAATGGTTCAAAACATATATGTCACAAATAGTCATATTTCCAAAATAAGGGGTAGGGGTCATTTCTATTGTAGTATCTCCCTTGAATGCCAAGTAAGTGGCCATAAAAATTTTGTAAGTTATAAATTAAAGCAGATGCTAATGTTGATTGACGTTTTGCAACAAACATCGAAGAGATTTATGATTATGAAAAGAAAATATACTTTTCAATAAAAACATTTGGAAAATTTTATTTTGAATCATCTTTACACGCTGTTTGTATCAGTCATTGCATAACTTAAACGTGCACACCCCCGCGTAAAAAACGCCGATCCGGCTAAAACTATTTCTGACTTTATATATATAAACATCAAATTTAATACTAGGGATGGAATCAAAATTAATCTCTCAACATTGCTTCAATAATGCATTCAATTGTTTTTCTTCCTTTACAAGTAGTTGAAAAAAAACTTTCACGGCCTCTAACTCACTAAAAATAGGAACCAGCCCTTTTTTTCCTCATACCGAATGAAAAATCTTGGTAAGACCCATAACGTATTTAATACGTCTTATAACAAATTACTATCAGCTGGAAAAATAAAAAGGAAAGTGTATGAAAATTTAAGCATCATTTCAACACCTTTATCACTCCTTTTAATTGTATTTTAATAACGAATTGAAAGTATCTTGTACCTTTTTAATGTATCTTCTTCAAAACCAGCCAATCTTTAAGACTTTGCCAGTCATCGTTAAAACTAACCCATCTGACAAATCGAAACGTGTTCGTTAAATTTTACTAAAAGGGAAATAATTCAAAACCTGAAATGACTTTAATCAAGTTAAAAATACAACGTCAACATCGCAAAGCATGTTATCAGACCTGAAAATTTTAAAAGAATATATCAATAAACAACAGAGATATTAAGGATTAAAGTTGGCGTCTACAAGTAAAAAAAATAACTAGAGCAAAGCTTGTTGCAAAGCAACGAGGAGGTCTTCTGTTGATGTAAAACATAAAAGTTGGACGCAGGGTTCTGAAATCAATAGTAATTGACGAATAAAAGACAAAATACGAATGAGTCTTGGTACGACTTAACAAAATTCCAAACGATTCCAAAAACGAGTTTAAAGAATCCGAATAAATTTAAGCACGACTTAACAAGTTTTAGAACTGTTTCTGGTACGAGTTAACTTTAGTTTGTGCTTCTTCCTATTTTTTAAAACCTGACCGCGGGAATAAGAATTTCCGGAAAAATTAATTTATATGCCTCGATATCTCTGCAATGCATTGTCTGATTTTAAAACGGATTGTCAGATTTGAATTCAGCATGATTAACGCTACAACACTGCATTCCTTTATGATTAATAGCTATAAAAAATCTTTGAAATAATCAAGATACATGTACTAAGTTTAACGATAAAACGCTCTGGCCCCTTGAACCCCTAATTAAGTAAAAAAAAAACGAGGAAAATAAGATACTATACAGGTAGATAACCTTGAGATGAACATATTTGCTTTTATAATTAATAACAAATTATTGCCCCAAAAAGAGTTATAATAAAATGCTTAAGATCCCTATAGGCCCCTAATGTGAAGGGGCCAGCCCCTGTTTCTTGATGTTAAATGAAAAGTCCCGTAATAATAAACATATTTTGTTCAACAAATGTACAGGAATTGTTCACCGTTCTAAAGATATCTGAACAAATGTGAATTAGGAGCCGACCTTTTAACTCCTTATAAGGGCCATGAACCAAACATTTTAATGTAGCATATTGTTAAGAACATTATTCTGAGCAATTTTTGTTCTACATTGCTTTTCAAAGTATTTACTTTTTTTATGGTCAAAGTTTTGGACTTTTAGCCCTTTGAAACCCCAAATTACGTAACATATGATTAAAGTATTGAATTGCAAAGCTAAACAGCTGTACAATGAACATTTTTGCTTCTATAACTAATAACAAATTTTTACTTAGTAAAGAGTTATGGTAAAACGATTTTAGAGCCCTCCTGGCAGCCAGTTCAAAGGTCCAGCCCCTTTAAAAAAAACGAATGTTAAGAATATCTAGACACGATCTCGTTTCGAGCAACGAGGACGTCTTACGTTCGATTTTTTAAAGGTGATATAACATCATCGACTTTGATTTTGGACACCAAACATAATCTCGAAAAAGGAGTGGAATACTTATGCTTTTCTGTATCTAAGTTTGTCATTAGGGGAAAAAAATCAAAACTTTGGATTTCCAGTCCCTTAAATCTCTTATTATGAAATACATATAAGCCTACATGATAAGAGAAAAGAGCTATGGAATAAACATTTTAGACTCCTCTTAGTCTGTAACTTGAAGGGCTAATCCATTTTTATGTATTAATGAAAAGTTTTATAATTTTAAACATATTTTGGGCAACATATGTTTATAAGTGTTTTACGTTATTGAGTTTCCAGGAGAGACTATTTTAAGGACTTATTTCTTATTTCCTTATTGGAACCATTTAACGAAATGTTGGTGGTTACATACTCTGAAGTGCATCTTTATGAGCATTTGCTTTTCTAGGGCATTTAAAACTAAACCCATTTTGTTCAACATGTGTTTAGACATTCGTTTCTGTTCTTGAGATATCTGAGAAAGAAGGTTTTAGAGGCCGACCCTATTTCTCCTTATTGGGGCCGTTTAACGAAATTTTGACGTTTGAATATTGTTCAGTAGATCATTATGAGCATCGTTTCTTCTATACTGCTTATCAAATTAATTTTTTATAGATATTTTATGAGATACATGTGGTCAAAGTTTTTATATTCTGACCCCAAAAAAATCTAATTACGTAATACATGAGAAAATTATTATATTGGTTGGTTACATAACAGTAAGGTTAATACTTCTGTTTCTATGATCTATTACAAAATATCCTCGAGTAAAGCGTTATAAAGTGAAGACTTTAGACCCCTTTGGTTCCCTAATTTTAGGGGACAGCCACTTTTTCGTGGTATTGAACGAAATGTCATTTAAAACGAAACATATTTTGTTCTACAGAACACACAAATTCCACACAAATTCTGTGAAAACAATGACATTAAATTTTTCAGGAAATTTACTACCGATATTGTCACTTTACTTGCCTCAGAGTTTCTCTTAAACATGCTAACCGACCTCGAAAAATGAAGTATATTAATTTACGTCGAGATCGAGAGTCGCCATTTTCCCATATAAACAAACTGCACCACTTCACTTTACGGGGCTGGTGATGGTGTTTAAAAGAATATCAATTTTGATTTTTAGAAATAAATTTTTAATTAAAAAATTAAATACTTGACCAAACAATCGTTGGCATATATTTATTCATAATTATATTACACATTTATTGACACCAACTTTTAAGATCTAAAATATTCTGTTTGTCCTCAAAACAGCTTTTCCTATTTCACTGGAAAAATACAAAAAAAATCATATAAAATAACTGAAAGCCGATATTGATCTCTCTTTTGTAGAATCATATTTCAAAAAAGGTTCTCTATCGATCCATGAAATAAAATGTTGGTGTGTCAAGGAACCTTAACGCTTTTAAAGCGTGACAAATATGAATGCCAAATGACACATCAAAAATTTCTTGTCTTCAATCCCTGAAAGTTTGAACTCAATATCTTTTACCGTTTAGGAGAAGATCCCTGGACAAACCCACTCTCTGAAAATCGCTAAAACGTCATAATCTCAAAAACAGATTGACGTTATAAAAATATTAAGTTCAGATCAATATCTATTAAACCTTAAAGTTTTATGAAAATCGACCGAGCCATTTTCAAGAAATCGCGTGCACAAATTTTGTAAAAAAAACAAACAAAAAACTAGATACGATCTCGTTACGAGTAACGAGTAGGTCTTCCGTGAGATTTTTTAAAAAGGATACTGTGAAATATCGATACAAATAAAGAATTAACCCCCCCCCCCCACACACACACACAACTTTCAGATAATGAATAACAATTCCTAATTACGTAAGAAATATGTGTGGCAATGAGTTTTTTTAAAGTGATATTGTTACGATAACCAACATTGCTTCTATAATGCATTACAAAATCTTGATTGGTTTCAAGTTATTTGCAATATACTTTACGAGTCTCTTGGCCCCTAATTTGAGTGGCCAGCCCCTCGCGGGTATGTTAAGGCTTCCCAGGGCGATGTGTAGAAATTAGCTTGTCTTTACTTCAAACAATATGACGTCATAATAAACTTTGACGTCACGATCTGCATTCCATTCGATAGTTCTCAGGGAATGTGTCGTAACGTTAAAAGTGAATTATAATAAAACAGTCATAAAACTTCTTGTACTATAGAATGTATTCATATTAATAATCAGTATCAAATAATAGATAGATTTAAAGCTTCGCTTGAAGTAAAAGACTATTTATTAATTAGTGGTTTAGAGACTCTCCGTGCTACGTATAAACAACTGAATGAAGAAATTTTAATGCATGTAAAAAACAGTTTGGCGCAGGTTAAAGATCGATACAATTTAAGAATATTTTACGTTAAATTGATATATAAGTACCAATGTGAATCATGCTTGGGAAACCAACGGATTTACCCCAATTTTGAGTAAATCGCTTTTAATCAGTAAAAATGTGCTTTATTTTGATGATTCGGCGAAGTGTTTTTCCAATATCTTTAATAAACGAAATATCTATTTTAATCCCAAGCAAGAACTTCAAAGTATATGACAAAACAAAGAATTTTTCTTTAAAATATTGATGCTTAAATGTCATTAATCACCTGCGCCGATGCGATTTATTTAGAAAATTTGCAATGTTAGGACAGCACGTCACGTGACAACGAAGTACATATGACGTCAAAAAATGCATTGAAAATAATGTTTAACATGATAGTAAATATATGTTATTTAGATTTTAAGGAATACTTCCGCTCAAAGTAAATGTTTGTTGATTAAAAAAATATCGTTTTTCACCCGTAGTTTAGCTTCGGGACACCTTAACATTGCTGCGCTTTTTCTTGCTGTCAAACAAATGATCTTGCAAATATTACTCTTTTTTCTTCTACATGTCTTAACAAAATATTTTCAAGAAAATAAATGAACTAAGAAAACTATGCAAATACACAACGATTTTAACCCCATTTTTCAAGCACTACCGAGCTTAGGCGCTTTTTGTGCTTGAAAATTGTAAATGCTTTTATACATATCTACAGTCTTTTGTCTAATATTCCTGAAATTTTGAACTTAATATCTTTTATAGTTTAAGAGAATATTCGTTGACAAGCCGACCCTCTGAAAATCGTTAAAATCTCAAAACTGGAAGTGACGTCATCATTACAAAATATTTGCAATAAGGTTTAGATCAATATCAATCAGATCTGAAAATTTGATGTAAATCGTCCGAGGATTTTTTGAGAAATCGCGTAAAGAATAGGGAAAAAAGAAATCGAACGAAAACAATAAGGTATTCCGTTGGAAAGGTTTGAAAGTGGAAAGTGTTTTTTTTTTTTTTTTTTTGTTTTGTTTTTTTTGGGGTACATTAAAGATCAAAGCTTTCAGTCCCCTGAAAATCTCTAAATACGTCATAAATGATTGTGGCAATAATTTTTCAACAGATATTGTTACGATGAACAATTTTGCTTTTATAATGCATTAAAAATCTTTATCGTGTTCAAGTTATTTGTAATAGACGTAACGAGTCTCTTGGTCCCTAATTAAAGGGGCCAGCCCCTTTTTCTTGATTTCATACAAAAGGTCTAATACAAATACAAATATTGTTTTTGTTCTTACACCTATCTTAAATTGTTGTTCATTTTTTAGATACAAATGGTTGAATATTTTATGGGCCAGCCCTGTAGATCCTTAATGGGGACAAACATTGGGGTTAAAATAATCAATTCAGACATTTTCTCTTCTACAATGCTTAAAAAAATATGTCTCTTTCTCTAGATATATTAAGTCAAAGTTAAAGGACTTTGACCTCCTACAAACCCGAATTACGGAATAAATGGGTGTGGCAATGAGTTTTTCAAACATATATTGATTTTGTTTTTGGGTTTTGTTTTTTTGTTTTTTTTTGTTTTTATGGTTTTTTTTAATTCAAATTTTATGATACAAACATATTAATATGCGAATTGCTTCTGCATACATCACAAATTTTCAAGGATACAAAGTGTGTTAAACAGTGTAATGAAACAATTGCATCAACATTGCATTTATAATGAACGTTTACTAAGAAAAAAACAAATATATACATTTACATATAAGAACACATTTTTATTCATATATTTATTTATTTATTGAGAGAGAGAGAGAGAGAGAGAGAGAGAGAGAGAGGGGCACTCGAGAGTGAGTAAATCACAGGGGTCCAATTTTCCAAGTCTGTATTGAACCTATCCATCTCACTTCTTTCCTTTGCACAGAATTGTAATACTTTATATAACTGATTTAAATCATTTATAAGGACATTTACTGTTAATTGGTTTTTCTTGCATCTACGTCTGTATATGTATTTTTTATCATGATTAGTACAATATTGAACACTTTTGACTTCACACCATCTAAATCACCAAAAATAAAAGTTTTATTATCAAAGTCTATTCTAGTTCATGTAGAGTTGCAAACTCTAACAAATTCTGCTAGAAAATGTTACACCTTTGGACATTTCCATAATAAGTAATATATTGCTTCCTCGGTATTTTCACAAAAGGTTCATAGATTAGTATCCATGTTACCAATTTTATGCATAAACTGTTTGTGGTTAATATATAATAATTTATTCTGTACTCCAACCATTGAACTTTAATGTCTGATGAGGTAATAGTAAAACGTAAATGAAAGATTGAAATCTGTTGTTTTTCTGTAATAACAAAATGTTTACTCCATTCTTGGCCCCTAATTTAAGGGGCCAGTCCCTTTTTCTTGATTTCATACCAAAGGTCTTAAGAATACTAACATTTTTTGTTCTTATACCTATTTAAAATTGCTGTTCATTTTTTTTTTAGATACAAATGATTGAATATTTTAGGGGCCAGTCCTGTAGATCCTAAATAAGGACAGACATCGATGTTTCGATTATTGAAATCGATTGGAATCATCAATGCAGTCGTTTTCTCTTCTACAATGCTTAACAAAATATGTCTCCTTCTCTAGATATATTGCGTCAAAGTTTAAGCACTTTTGCGCCTTAAAATCCCTTATTACATCATAAATGGGTGTGGCAAGGAGTTTTTCAGAGATATTGTTACGCTCAACAACTTTGCTTCTATAATGCATTACAAAATCTTGATTGTTTTTAAGTTATTTATAAAAGACTTTACGAGTCTCTTGGCCCCTAATTTAAGGGGCAAGCCTTTTTCTCTTGATTTCATACCAAAGGTCTCAAGAATACTAACAATTTTTGTTCTTACACCCATCTAAAATTGTTGATCAGTTTTGAAATACAAATAATTGAATATTTAGGGGCCATTCCTGTAGATCCCTAATGGGGACAGACATTGATCTTTTGATTAGTGGAATCAATAAGAATCATCAAAGCAGACATTTTCTCTTCTACAATGCTTAACAAGATATGTCTCCTTCTCTAGATATATTGCGTCAAAGTATAAGGATATCGGCCCCTAGATATTCCTAATTACGTCATAAAAGGGGATGGCAATAAATCTTTCAAATATTTATTGTTAGGATCAACAACTTTGCTTCTATAATGCATTACAAAATCTTTATTGTTTTTAAGTTATTTGTAATAGATTTTACGAGTTTCTTGGTCCTTAATTTAAGGGGCCAGCCCCTTTTTCTTGATGTCATTGGAAGGAACTTTTGATCCTCTATTACTTTTGTTATATATGACTTAATGAAATATCAACTGATAAAATGATACAGATCAAAACGTATGAAAATTTTGTTACAATATTTGTATCCAATTTTCGTGCTTATGCGAATTCCAAGAAATGCAAGAATTCCAAAAACAACTAAATATAGTGCACAACTTCAAACTATAGTCTACCTATCCTGAAAATTTTATATTCATATCTCTGATACACTGTTTACACTGTTTATTTTTTTAACATTTCATTCTTAGTTTGTCTTGTTTACACGTAGGCAAAATATTGCAAACATAGGATAAAGCTGTAAATCCTAACAAGTTGTAAAATGGTTCCATGTGTGTGTCTGTAATTGCTGTATTTTTTTCACAAGTGGAGTCAGATGCCTATTATTCACAGCAGGAAGTATTATGATTTTGTGGCGAATAGACTGAATTCAAGCATATGTCACGGGATATTGACACCGGTTTGTCCTTGAGTTTCTTAGTGGTGGTTGTTTACAACAGAAGTCAGCTGTTTGATGATTGATTTCTTTGTTCTCATAGAAGAGTTCATTTAAAGATATGATAGATGTGTGCACGTAAGAAACTACTTTTTTCTGATCAAGGTAGGTTTGTCATGATTCATAAACAATGTTTCTCACAAGCGAATGTCGTTACTAGAGTAACTTGATTAACATTATTTCATCATTTATGCAAGTTTTATAGTTTGTCTGTTTCACATATAAAATATATTTCGTCAGATGACTTACCGGATACTGGTCGTTGTTGCTATTTTGGCGGTGACGGGGTTACATGGGCTTGATAATGGACTAGGCTTGACCCCGCCCATGGGCTGGCTTACTTGGGAACGATTCCGATGCAATACGGATTGTGACAGAGATCCGGATAACTGCATCAGGTTAATAATAAATGCCATCGATTTTATTTGTATTGTATCATTGAGAAATATTGTTGATCATGACTCCCTGTACAACTTATTCAAAAAATTGTATTTAAGTGAACATTTGATAAAAGCTATGGCGGACATTATGGCAGCAAATGGTTACAGAGATGCTGGATATGAATATGTAATTATTGATGACTGTTGGTTAGGACCAGAGCGTGACACAAATGGACGACTGGTTCCTGATCCAAACAGATTTCCGTCTGGAATTGGAAATTTATCGGCTTATGTAAGACAGATTACAGTCATTCATATATTTGGTTAATCGATTTTCTTTTTAATTCAGCTGTACAGGACTGCATACGTTTTTAATGTTTTTTTTTTAATTTCTCGATTCTCAGCATGAAACTATAAGTTTTTGTAAATTCACATGATGCGAGTATTCATGAGTACAAATATATGTTGTTGGTTTTTCTTGGCTCTATGTTTTTCTTTAAATAAATGAATACATTGTGTTAATACCCCTACATGTAAGTACTGTAAGTGAGATCTCAAATTCATATTTCCCACGAAGAAAATGTTTGGTCATCACGAGCCGAAGGCGAGTGCACTATGTATCAAACCCTGACTACTATTTAGGGATTGTACATGCACAGCACAACACTATTGTTATTATTATGCCGACTGTTTGTATATGCAGATGTGCTTTGCTATAAGAAGCTGTGACGTTGGAGTGTTGTCTATAATAGACCCTAAAAATAATCATCGGAAAAGCAAGCGTTTGTTATTTTAAATCAATCAATTGATTTGGTTGATTATTTAATCAACAATAAAAAATCAACGAACGTTCATTTTCTTTTCAAGACATGAGACACGATTGACCTTACCGAGAAAACTCGAGTTGTTTAGTAGACGAAATCTCATTGATTTTTTTCCTTGTACATTCTTTATCAAGCTGAATTTTAAAAAGAGTTTTCGTGATGATCATAACGTACAATTTCTTTAATAAATGTAACGGTAAAGCGTTAACCTTTTAGATGGAATGATTTTAGGGTTCGGTGTGTTCGGCTTATCTAAGATTTTCGTTGCCGTGCTCTATTTTGGCATAGTATGCTTACGCTATATAAACCCTTTGTATATTATGCGAAAATAGACGTGTATTGAATATTTAGCGACAAACTGACAGGAGGCATAATAATCCTGCATAACATCAGCCTTGGTCAAGAAGTTAAAGCAACGCAAGAATAATCTGGGTCGCTACTTGTTCTTTGTGCACATGGTAAAACACACCCTAGTATCATAATGAAAACACAAATATTTAGCGACTTAAATGAAAAGCTCCGTTAAACATAATTTATTTATTTTTTGAAATACGAAATTTTATTCATTTATTTTTTTTTCACAAAACAACATCAATTACTGGCATAATTGGTTATGGCATAGGTTTCATGTAAGATTATGCTTACGGATTGACAACGTAACAACGTCACAGGAAATTCTACATTCGCAATTTGTCAAAGTAACAAGCACAGTGAAAGTTCATATCTGACTTTTTCTACAAATTCTGATAAAAGTCGCAAAGGCAATATCACCGACCTCTTATGTATAGGTATTCACAATGCATGTCTACCACATCGAATTTAACACTTCCAGCTTTTCAGTCCGTTTCGATCAGTAAACAAATTGAATAGCTTATCTCTAAAATATTCGAGGAAAAAACATTATGCTCTTGAATTTAATTTATCTGTCTGCGATAGATTTCCTCTGAACATCCCTCGGTAACTCTTTTTCTATCGCTTTGTTTTCAAATTTCCAACCACTTCAAAATAGTAAGATTCCGCCAAGCTTTAAACGGTTTTTTTTAAAGAACGAGTGAAATCTCTTTACTATTTCACATTATTTTAATAACAAATGGATTGTCTTGTAAAAAATAAACTGTTAATTTACTTGCAACATTGTTGAACTAATTTTTGTTACGTCATGTTATTCAAAGCGGCTTTCTTGGTCAACACAAAAGAGAATGTATAGAGCAATGCTATTGCTATAATTTGCAACAAATGTAAATATAAGAAATAAGGCATTATTATTGGATGTATATCGGATATACATGTAAATACGGGTCTATATGCGATAAAGTCTTACAGAGAGCCCCAGGCTTCATTTCTTAAATATTAATGGGACCTGAATAATACACTTTCCTCAAAGTCGCCTTAAACTTACTGGTATCATTCAAAACAAGCAAGTGATATAAATCAGCATCCATCACACTGTTTTTATTGCATTTACATTGTCTCTTTATTTTCGTTATCATTACATGTGACTTGCAAGATACACTTGAGTAGTATTCGAGCTTAATGTCTTCCTGTTTGTTTGCATTTTGGTCTAATTTAGGTTCATAGCAAGAATTTGAAATTTGGTATCTATCAAGATTTTGGTACGAAGACTTGTGGAGGGTTCCCTGGAAGTGAATTTTATATGCAAACAGATGCCGAAACCTTTGCTGATTGGGGTGTGGACTATCTTAAATTCGATGGCTGCAATTCTAACCTTTATGATTTTCCTTCTGGTAAGATATCATATTGGAAGTAGAAGATTTTTTTAAAATTTATAAAAATTTTATGAATTTTTGGATTGACTTGTTGTTTCCATATCAAACTTTTACCTTAAGTTTCGTGTGTGTTCATAATACTTACACACAAACACTGAAACGCACTACTAAGCATAAAGAAATAATTATGGGGAAAGTGTGTGTGACCCCCGCACCGCATAAAAAGCGTATCGTGAGAGAAGTGTATCATATATCGTGAGAGAAGTGTATCATATATCGCGCGAGAAGCTCTGGTACGTGTAGCTCCTTTAGTTCCATATCTGTTTGTTTAAATAAAGAAAGAGGGTGATGAAAATACAACATGTATGACACAGAAAGTTGAATGGGGCAGTTATGGTCCGAGTACCGAGACTTTAGATGAAACCGTGTTCTATCAAAAAACATCATCGAACCAGAACAATTTTCGTTTCAGAATTCATACAGTAGGTTCGATTGTATTCAGATAATAAACGGGACAATATTCTGTGGTTAAACGTAACAGCTGTCATCGTATATCCAAATCGATATCAAGTAATTTATTCTATTTTTTTCTGCAATGATCGCTACCTTAATTGCCAGAAGAAATCATTTTATTGTCTGTCTATATGTCTGACCGTCTGTCTGTCTGTCTGCCCGTCTGTTTTTCTGTATGTATGTCTTACGGTTATACATGAATCCTGATTTGTTTTATTAGTATCTGTATGGTTCTTAAGAAATATGAGGAGAAAATAGCCAGAATATGTATTTTTATATATTATATTAATGGTTGATGACGTTAACGGGATGTCACTGATCTTCACAGATGTATTTACAATCCAGTTTGTTACATGTATTGTTGATGTAAGAAATTGAATAGTTTTATATTGTAGGATATGAAACAATGGGTTTCTTTTTGAATAAAACAGGAAGACCAATATTTTACTCTTGTGAATGGCCATTTTACAAAATAGTTTCTGGACTTCAGGTGAGTAAATTTTCATGTTGTAAATTTTGAATTTACTGGATGGATGTAAATACAAAAATTACAAAATTACAAAATCAATAGCCTTGCCTTAATACGACAAACTACATGTATTCAGCTTAAGAACTGTTGACCTAGTTGGACTAACTATTCAGCCATAGAACTCTTGACTATAAACTAAAAAATGCACACAATCAAAAATACGCTGTAATGTGTTTGATCATCATAATGTTTTCAGGTTCTTCAATTCAATTTGTTTGTAAAAAGATGTTTGTTATGGCTAATTTTGTTCTGCACAAAAATTTTGATTATTGAGGATCAAATTTTGTGCATGACAATAGAATTATGTAAAGGACACTAATCACAGTGGTCGGAGTAACAGCTAAAACAGACTGTATAACACGTCTAGACAATGTAACTCTTGTCTTACCATTTGTTTATTTTCTGTCGCCGTTTTTACTTGTATAAAGGAGTTATATGTCCTGAAAACACTCAAAAATAGAAATTACTTGTTTTGACTATCAAAAAAAAATCGACAATTCCACGTACTACACATGTTCATGTTTTTTGCACGTGTCTCAGCATGCGTAAAAAATTAGTTGAAAGACTGGTTATTTGCAATGTTTATAACACGGACTGGTTATTTGCAATGTTTATAACACGGACTGGTTATTTGCAATGTTTATAACAGGTCGATTTTGCAAAGGTGAAGAAGACTTGTAATTTATGGAGAAATTATTACGACGTTCAAGATTCGTGGTCTAGTGTTCTGGACATTGTCAATTTTTGGGGAAGTAATTCCAAAATATTTGCAACATATGCAGGCCCAGGCGGATGGAATGACCCGGACATGGTAAGTATATTTAACTTTCGTTTTTTTCTAACACTCATATGTCGAAAGTTATTTTTATTTTCTTTATAAAATCGTTTTTTCACTATTTCTTAAAATAGAGATATGTCATTAATTTATCATGATACATATTTATAACAAAGGTTTCTTTTAATAATGCTAAAATTAACCATATGAATTGCAAAATAGTGTACCTACTTAGAAAATGATTCTGTATATCATTTTAAAAGTAAAGTTGTGTCTGGCATGTAAACGTTGCACTATTATACTATAATACACGTATTACTATTCGTATTTTTTTTTAAACTTGCAATTTCAAATGACTTTAAGTAAAATCACATTTCAATATGCAACATGCTCATGTATGTAGAGAAAAATAATTTAAACAGCAAAAATTAAATTTTTGAAATGTTAGGATATAACAAATTATTCAAAAATGTACCCTTTTGAATATTTATGATGACATTTTCATGCAACATTCACAAGTGCTGAAAAAGTACATGTAATAGTATTGTATATTTTGATTTACAATAAGTCTTTCTTACGATATACATGTAATTATGTAGGAACAATATAGAATAAGTCGTTCCCATTTCGCCTGAACTGTGAAATGCAGATTAAAATTTTAAAGTAAAGTGTTTGTAATGGTTGGTTAATGACATTTACGTCCGATTGGTCAGGTGTAACAAAAAAAATACTATACTGTATATCTGAACGTGTACATTTAATATACATGCCACTCTAATTGATGCTGCTAACAATCGATTTACTTCACAAATAGGGAGAAAATACTTAGTTAATGTAAACATGGTATTTATATCAATTTTACATTTTAGTGGTTGTTGTCTGTGATAACACTACGGATCGATTTTGTGATGTATGGTCTGATACATTAAATCAATGACTATTTTAATATTTAATCGTACAATTGCTGAAAATTATATAAATATTTGTTATAAGTAATCATTCTTTGCATAGTACTAGTATGAGGTGATCAAATACGGTCAAGCGTGATCAAATCTATCTAAAAATATATGTGGCTTAATTGGATTTGATCAGCCCCGATCGTATTTGATCACCTAGCTTATAATACTCAAAGAATGATTCCTTATTCATTAAATTTATATGTATTGTTTTTAGATTATTCTGGGAAATTTTGGATTAAGCTATGAGGAAGAACGGGTGCAGATGGCAATGTGGGCCATCTTGGCAGCACCTCTCATTATGTCAAATGATTTGAGGCGAATACGTAGTAGTTCGAAAGCTCTTTTACTGAATAGAAACCTTATAGCCATTAATCAGGATAAACTCGGGATTCAGGGAATTTTATTGCAAAAGGTAAATAGATTTGATTACTATCTAATAGTTGTGTACGGTATTCGTATTTTTTTATATGTTTATTTCATTGAAATAATATGTTTTACGGTGCTACCGTTGTGGCGAGCGCAGCAAGAATTACACATTCTTTGTATCATTGTAATGTCAACTTAGTAATATTTCGACAGTTATCAACTAAAAGCAATATATATATATGATTTGGTAAAAAGTGTAAAGTGTAAATACAGTATTATTTTTTTTTTATACCTTGTTGTTATCTGACTTTAATTATTTTTTTCCTAGTTCATATTTGTTTTGTATTGTTTAATTTTTGCATACGTTGTATCCGTGCCCCCGGTCCTTGTTTGTAGGATGTAATTTCCCATTTTTCATTTTAATGGTTTGACAATATCCAATATCTGCATAGATTTTTAACTGTTTTTTTTTCCTGTATTCTTTATTATTAAGTTCAAAATGACCTTTTTTTTTTAAAAAAAAAATTCCTCCCTACTTATACTTACTGTTCATGCACGGAAACTTAGCTTAAAATTGGATTGATATGACAGTAAAGTATGGCTCTTGCTTGTCTATATATGATCTCTCTATCAAAATAAAAAAAAACAAACAAAAAAAACCCCACAAATCATCTAAGGTAGGTATCGCAGTTTATACTGAAATAGCTATAGTACACGCTTAACAGATCCACCATTACATCCACGTCTAAATTTATCTCGGGAAATCACAGTGACGTCACACGTTCAAATCTATTGTAATCGTATAGGGGTTATAATACCGTCACGGCAACAATATATTCGTATAGTGGTAATTACTTTTATTTATACCAATAATCTCATGATAATTTAATCTCTAAACACCAAAGTAGTCTGATAAAGTCAGTCTTAAACAGTCAGTTTTCCTGGTCTAATTCCAAGTTCTAGCTAAATGAAAACACTTGTTATGAGATTTTATAGATTTATTATCGTGCATAAAACAGAGTACAGCAACGTTATATACAAAAATATACAGTAACCTTCCCTTTACCATCCTTACCAAGTTATTGACTCGAACCTTAGAGAAGATTCCACGTCAACTGCCGGACTAAGGCAAAACCTGACTTTATGTACACCGCGCTCTGGGGGTGTAATTCTCTTAACCAATCAGAACGACTATATGTATTTATAACTTAAACCAACATTTTCCCAAATCATCATGAATAACACAGACACTTTAATTCCGAATGTTACTTCAACCCAATCATATTTATCGTTACGTCTTGCTTAAGCTATGGACGATCATGAGCTTGACGTGACCATGCTAAATATAATCCTATCACACTATATTCATTTACGTATCTCGACTCAATACGAAGGAATGGAAGCATGTAAAAAATCTATTGGGTCTTACCAAAGGTTGTGCTCTACTCAAAACGTTTCTTCAAACCTTAAGTCATCGTTAATTACGAGTTAATGTTAGTCATGTTTGGCATAGCACCACGGGAGAAAACAATAGAGAGCTTATGGGATGTAGACAAAAAAAATTCTTGATGAATCACTAGGTTTAGCTCGTTCTTTTTCCCGTGCGCACTGGTTCATAGAGCTCGCTTCGCTCGCTATAAATGTACATAAATATTTTTAAAATCGTTATTTTTTAAAATAAAATCTATAATTAATTTTTTACCTAGCAAAATGGAATCCAAATTTGGAGCCGGGATCTTTCGTTCAATAGAACAGCAATAGCATTTCTTAACGAGAATTCAGATGGAATGCCAAGGTTCTTGAGCTTTTCATTGGTTGATCTGAAATTGACATCATCAACATACAACTTTACAGAAGCTTTTGACATGAAAATTAATTTTCTTGTAACAAGGCAAAGACCACTTAAAATTAACATAAATCCACATGGTATTAATCTTTACATTGCCAAAGAAATGCATCTTTAGATGACATGAAAATTAATTTTCTTGTAACAAGGCAAAGACCACTTAAAATTAACATAAATCCACATGGTATTAATCTTTACATTGCCAAAGAAATGCATCTTTAGATGCAACACGACAAAATATTGCCATTGCCTACTTATGAAATAAAGTATTTATAAAGACAGCATGATTATATTATTTTATTATACCAAACATAAATATTGTTGATAATTTTTACTTGTGTGTCATATGATTTACTATATACAATTATCATACACAGCCAATACAAAAATATGCATGCAATATTATTATTGAGCTCCAATCTCATCCTATATAGAATTTAATGACAACGTATAACCCACATTTATATCAACTTTGAACCATATAACAATAATACATGTAAATGTGATATATATAAAAAAAAAAGTTTGGAGAGCAAATAGTTTGTTTGTCAAACATGTTTTCTCCTGATTACCAAAGGCTATATATTTAAAAACCTCAAAAATTTAGATTGTATGTCATCCAATTCCGTTACTTATATTCCTTGCCATACAAAGTTTTTAATTCAACGATTTTAAAAATTGTAAAATTGTTGAGTCCTTTTTCTAAATTTAATAATCATGTGTTTTATTCGTCTTCCAGAAAAATCACTAAAATTTGTTTTTGTGTGTGTTAGGGGGGGGGGGTGTATGTGGGGATGGGGGGGGGGGGTTAGGTAAGGTAAGAATGAAAATTTTGAAGAGTTCGACTGTGTGATAAATTAGACGAGATGTAAGGCCACTTTTACATGGATTTTTGAAGATCATTGCTTCTCATGAAATGTTTCACTTCGCCTCGCTGTCTATGAGATTGATTAACCCGATATAAGAAATTAAGTAAGTAAGTAAGAAATGTATCTATTATAGTGACGTGCAATTTATGTACAAATGTGTCAAGAACATATAATAATAGGAAGCACCCGGCCTATTGGACCTGTAAGTCACCTTTGATCATGTTTAAAAATAATTAATCACGGATTGTAAATATATATTTCTGTAGTCAGTCAGTAACAAACCTAATAAGTAATAATATGTTAGTTAGAAAGCCCATTAATATTGAGATGATATCATAAAGAGGGTAAACGTTTCTTTTGTTTCTCTTTTCTGAGTGCAGATTTTATCATATATATGTACATATATCTACAAATAAATTTGTAACTCTATATCTTGTTTTTTTTTAATCGCACTCTTAACCTGAACATGAACCATAAACTTGTCATGAATAATTTGTTAAGTTTATGTGAAGATTTTATTTTTACAGAGGAAAGGGTAGCGATGTTGGGTCATATAAGTATTTAGGAAATAAATAAACCAATGGCTCATAATTACCATGATTAAATTCTCTCATATGCCGTGTCCACAATGACGTTAAAATCGGGTATGTAGTTTCCTTATATCTCATTCAGTTTTGAACATGATAATTCAAAATTAACACAACACTTGAACCCACCTGGAACTAGCACACCTTGCTGTATAAAAATGTTTGCACGTGCTGAATTTGGAATGCTACGCAAACCCTTTGACTCTTTGCGACAAATAATGCACGTCTCCTTGGTTTTTCAAACAGAAATAACTGGAAGAGTGATGTTTGTAGATGTAGAAGGATTTTTACGAGGCGTTCGAACACTATCATTATTCACTGTACATTTAACTGAACTCTTTTCCGTATTAACAGCTACATCCTTTGTATAAGGGGACGTACCTGATGCCGGGATAGCAAAGGGGCGGAAAACTCTAGCTGACACACCCCCATTTTTTTCTAATCTATAAACCTTCTTCCTACATTTTTGGTATAAAATGTCACAAATGCACACGTTTTTTTGCAAAGAACGAGCTGCATCTACTTTGCAATACTTCACCCACAATAGTACCATTTCCTATAGATGTTCTGGAAAGGCAAGCGCAACAGTTTTTGCTCGGTATGATTTTTTTTACGTGGCACCTGTCTCGAGTAAGTACATACTTTTTCATAAATGTCTTCAATTTGAAGAGCAAACGTGCATAAAAAGGAAGAAAATCAGAGTAAAATACAAAATGCACAATCCTGTATAAAAAATAAAATAAAAAGGTGTTTATACAAACCGATAATTCAAAAAAAAACTTTAAAAAAAAATTATGCCAACAGGTGGAATCGAAGCAGGATAGAAAAAACCTTTAGATATTTGGTAAGTGACAGCGGTTTAACCAACTGAGCTATTCAAACCTTACAGGTGTAACACGTATATATAAACCACTATAATGCAAATAAGTTTTAAAATTTTTTGCAGGTTTTTGGCAAATTTCGACCACAGGGCCGGGGTGCGCCTACAAAAATCCTATCTTAATTTATTTCTTTGATCGAAACCTATCAAAATATCTTAGTTTTTTATGAATAGGCCTGTCCTGATGGATTTTTAGGCCAAAATTCATGCAGAAATAGACCGTTTTACTGCAAAAATGATGTTTTGGCCAACTTTGAAGGTTAATTTAAGAATTACAACCGCAATATACTTGGTTCTAAATAAAAATTCGGAAAATTAAGAAATATGTAAGAATATAATATATAATAATATGTAAGAACAATGGATAATTGTATCAAATATTATTAGAAAAATATACCAAGAACTTGTCAACTTGCGTTCTACAAACCCGAAAGACTACTGGACAATTTTAAATGGAGATGAAAAAAGTGATGTTAGCATTGATGATAATAATGTTTCAATTTTTAAAGGATATGAACGGGGGTTGTGAAAATGATGTAACTACATGTAATATTGATAACCTTGATTTTATTGCAAATGATTTAACTGATACGTATGACGATATTCTTAATGGTAAAATTTCGGATGAAGAAATAGATGGGGCAGTTAAGAAACCTAATCAAAGTACTGAAAGTACTGAGAAGCGCTAAGCTGTCCCTACATGAGCAAAAAATTAATTGCATTATACATGAATCATTATGAATGAATTTAAAAGTTTATATACGTGATATATATAGCCAAGATTTTGCATTTTTGTATAAATTGAATTACAAACAATATCCAGGACTGCGGTTAATAACAAAGATACGTGCATAGCCGCTAGGTTATAGATATCTAGGTCTATTGAATGATAAGCTAGCCTAGCCTCTAGTTCATTGATTTGAAGTTTAAATTATCAACTGATGAATAACTTCACCGACATGATTTGGTAATTTCATGCAGAAATATATGTGTTAAAATTTATAATAACTTATCAAACGAACGAAATATCATTAAATAATATAACTTTTGTGTTTGTTGCAACTTGGTAACTAAGGCAGCTATCTTGAATTTGATGCTTAGTCATAAACTTTTAGGCTATGTATGTCTACATGTACCGAGCGGCTAGCTAGCTAATCGTTGAACAACCTAGTTGCTACCTAGCTACTACAATCATGAACGCAGAATAAAGCGAGATTCGAACTCTAGGATCTGTGTTTCACAATCTTATAGCCACTCGACTAAAGTGTTAATTGAAGTAGTGGGTAAAATAATACTCTTAATTTTAACTCCTGTAATTTCACCAAGTCCATTAAGTATTCGCTGGTAGAAATTTGTAAAAACAATGCACTGTTATGCACAATATCATTTCTTACCGTCTTCTGTTACTCTGTACCCCGAATCAACAGACCAACCCGATAACGAACCCGATTGTAATAATAATAAAAAAAACCCTGTCGATTAAATTTACAACACAATGTTTGACACTATTTTACAGAACTTATTTGTTTGTTTGAAACGATAAAAGGGATGGTGCAAGTAACGCACGATATTATTACTGACTACATACTGGCCTCGTTTATTCAATACACACCGAACCTGATAACGAACCCGAACATTAAAAAATTGGAATATAAAAAATTAATTTTCTCGAAAATATGTCAACCAGACGCTACAAAGGTGTAAACTTGATCTGTAGTTTGACATTTTGAAGCTGTTCAGCAAGTTTAATACTATTCTTCAAACGCATAAAGAAAAAAAGTGTGGAAAACTGAAGTTGGACAGACGGACGGACGGACTGACGGACGCAGAGGAAAGCTATAGTCCCCTCCGGTGAAACCGGTAGGGGACTAATAACAATTAAAGGAAAAGCAAAATTAGTAAAATTACAACTGAAATGAAAAGTCAGTTCCCATTTATAACATATTTGTATGGATCATTACGGCATTTTTCTAAAATGTCAAAATATAGATGATCATTAATGTATTCATTTATCTTTAAATAGTCAATATATGGAAACTGTTGAATACCTATGTACCGGTAATATTTAGTGGAACAAATAGAAAATTTTCTTATTTTAATAGACAGAAAACCAAATATCCCTTCCAAAATGAGAAATAAATGACTATAAGGGGTTTGTTTAGAGATAAAAGATGATTTTCACATTGACCAGTGAAGGGAATATGAAGAATATTTTTACAAAAAAGCATTACATGTACTATTACTACTACTGCAATAACATACAAATTAAAGTTCTAATGCTAGCTTTATAAAAACAGAGAACAATTTTACAAAAGCACTACTACTACAGCAATAACATACAAACGTATATATGCTTGTTTTATAAAACAGAAAACACTTTTACAAAAGCACACCTACTACGAAAGTTCAAACTTTTATAAAAGCACTGCTACTTCTGTAATAACCTATAAAAGTTCTAATACTAGTTTTATAAAACAGAAAACAGTTAACTACTAGGGCAATAACAGAAGAAAACAACACAACTTTATATGAAATAAAAGACTGACTAGTGTAAAATTGCATGCAACAGAATTTGTCATTGTCATATGCAAGGAGAAGCTTCAGAATTTGCATATAATCATAACACTATATATAGTCTTTCCACATGTGCAATGTAAACAAATAACAGAAAAGTTTTTATGCCTAAACCATACACTTGAAACAATTTTTTTTCTTCCGACACTAAGTTGCAGTTTATTTCCTTATGAAATGCTTTACTGTTCATCGACTTTATATTCTAAAAATTTGAAAGTCTGGAATTCTGTTCATATTTCCAAATAGTACTTGTACTACTTTTGAAATACATAAAACACTATGCTATCCATCTTGTATTGTCAGTTCTGTTCTAGGAATTATGTTGCCTTTTTACCGACATCACAGCCCGCGTGTATTTATGTATGAAACCCTATTGCAACATGTTGTTTACAAAACTACGTATGCTCTTAGACTTTTAATGCAATGACAAATACTATTTTATTTTAATTCTTTGATGTTTAAGTAAAAATTATTGTGATAATTTGTGTACTGCTGCAAATAATTAGAATTATTTTGCCTTAACACCGATACCGCAGCCGAGTACTTCACTGCATTCTATTATTAGACATCGAGTCATCAGATTATTTTAGATGATTATAGGTGGCACTTATTCGGAAGTGGCATCCCCGAAAAGCAATGCCAATAAGCGTTTTGCGTACTGCGTACGCTTAGCGCTTAAAAATAGTAAAGCAGCTAGTAAAGGGTATGATCTTATTGTAAATGAACACATTACATCGACTCTGTCAATTTTCTACCTGTCTATAAGAAGTTTTTAAGGTCTTCCGTTACAACGGAAGACCTTATAGTGATTGTAATGTTTTTTAAGGTCTTCCGTTTCCAACGGAAGACCTTATATTGATTGTATTTTTAAGGTCTTCCGTTTCCAACGGAAGACCTTATAGTGATTGTATTTTTAAAGTCTTCCGTTTCCAACGGAAGACCTTATAGTGATTGTAGTGTTTTTTCTTTCTTTCTTCTTATTATTTTTTCCCCCTTTTTTTTGTCGGCAGAATTTCTCAGAGATGGCTGTATGGATTTCCCAGAAATTTTTAGGGATGATAGAGAATGATAATATCTCGAGGTGTTTTTTTCATTTTTTCAAAATTCATTTCCGTTCGTCCGTTTCCTGTCCCGCGTAAAAAACCGTGTTCCCTCAAGATCTCAGAATCGGCAAACACTTGAACATCCAGACTTTGTTATATCAGTAGATGTGTTTAAACTTTTTTGTTTTGTTCGTCGTAACTTCCGGTCGTCACCGGAAGTACTTCAAAAATTATTTTATTTATGTATTAAACTTATTTTACATAGAATGAATCTGATAGAATAAATCCTTACATGTGTCATCTAAGCGATGATATATAAACAAAAACATTCTACTTCCGGTGAGATATCTCAATTATCTCAAGTAACTTTTTTATAACAAATTTTATTCCCGTGAGATCTCAAAAACTATAAGTGATGAAGACACGAAACTTTCATGGATGATAGACATTTCATTGAAGATGTGTTTAATTGGTTTTATTTTGTCGACCGTCACTTCCGGTCCACACCGGAAGAGTTCAAACAAATCAAGCTATTTATCAGTTTAACTGTTTTCCTTTGATAGTATTAGTTAGCTCGATGAAAAAAAGACAAGAGTTTAAGTGTAAGTTTGTAATTTACACATTTATGTTTTATAATGGTTTATGTTACTCTGCTGGTAAATAAATAAGAAATACCTTTAATATATGATCAGGGTTACTTGTAATGATAATTAATATTTTTTAGTTTTTATAATAATTAGAGAAAGCAACAAAAATCAATCTTTATCTAGAATTTATTATAATAATCAACTTGACAAATACAATGTACTATAGAGATTGCTTTTCTGTGACGAACAAGAATAGTGTTTTCTGGTTTTCAGTATTATTCAGTCATGATGTGGAATCTATGGCAATTGACCATATTCTTGCACACTACATGTACTTCTCCTCTTGTCTTTTTGATGTACATGCACATTGTAAGGAGGCAGTGCAGTTGATAAGAAAACCAATGTCTGAAATGATGATTATTTATCAATTTCAAATTTAATTTCAATAAATATCAATGAACATTATAACATTATAGTAATATGATTTTTTAAAAAACCCAGACCAAATATACATGAAGTTAGTGGGTGAAAGAAATATTTATAGAGTACCTACTTTTATATCAACACCCCAACAAAGTGTCTCCAGTGGACCATTTACTTCTTTAATAACCCTGAAATTGAATAATGTGTTATTATAAGCAAATCATTGCGCTGAAGATAACATGAAAATGGAAAATTACTTTATTATTGTGCATACTAATGGCATTTTTAATTTCATTAATATTATAACAGGCATAATCAAATGTTTATTCTTTCAAATGTGTGGAAATTCAGTTCAACACTGAAATTTTGTTTATTCAAAAATGTAATCTTCCTAAAAAAGGCTAAATGAAATAACACCTTTCTATTACATGAACAACAATACAATCTTGTCTATATTCAATCCAGATTCTCACAGTAATCTTTGAAGTGCTAACCAATTTTTTGGACTTTCCATTGTTTACATTTTCTTTGAACACGGAGGAAATGCGAGCTAATATTATTGCGAAATAAGAGACCAGTAAAAAGTTACAATGAGCCTCAATACTCTTTATGATCAAAATTAGCGAATCGCAGAACATTTGCTTTGCTTAATCGAGTCACCAAACTGATGTTTAAACACAATATTACATGAAAAACAAATGTAAACAAGTAAACAAAATCAAAGCAGAGGAATTTCCTTTCGTTTCTGTTTCATCCTACAGTATTAAACAATATAAAACAATATCTAGGGAAAGTACAGATAAGGCCTACCTTGTTCAGTTGAATCCTCTACCGATTTACGTCTAGGCTGGTTGTAAATGAGTTAAATTCCCAGATATATCACTGAAGTCCACATGTTTATTCTGATCACAGCTGCAAGCGCCGATGTGACGTAGTCACCCTCGACACGTCATCAGACGACTTAGGAATTTCATAATTTCGCAAGATATAAAGAATAGGTGAAGTGTTTATTTCAGTACACCTTTCTTGATACAATCAAACCCAAAAATTAATCATATTCATTTTGGAAGATGTTTGTTAATTACCGAAATACAATATCTCGTAAAATCTCATGAATAAGGGGCGCGGCATATGCAAATTTTTCTAAATTCCACGTGCTAGAATTCTGATACCTTCCTTAACGTAGCTGAGTAACGACTTGAACAACCAACCTTTGTGGGTTGATAGACCTATGTATGGACATGTGTTCACACTATTTTGTTTAATCCGACGTAACTTCCAGTCGTCACAGGAAGTACACAATTTGATTGTTTTAAAATATGTTGGTTATTTAGCATAAAAGAATCATTTTAGCAATAGAAATACAAAAAATCATTTACACGTGGTTAAATAAATGAAAAAAATTGTACTTCCGGTGAGACATCTCAAATATCTCAGGTAGCTTTCTTTTATAAAAACTTTGTACCCCCGAATTCTCAGAAACTGTAAGAGATCAAGATACAGAACTTATATGGATGATAGACATTTGATTTAACATGTGTTTAACGGGTTTCATTTGGTCGTCCGTCACTTCCGGTTCTCACCGGAAACGTTCAAGCAAAAGAAGTTTTTAAAAGATTAGATTTTAAAAAAAAATTACTCAGTGTGATAAACAACAACGTACCGTAAGTTAATATACTCAAAATATCTACTTTTAATTTTTAAAATCACTTCCGTTTGTCCGTTTCTGGTCCCGAGACAGAAACCTTTTCTCAACGAGATTTCATAACAAACAAAAACTTGAACATCCAGACTTTGAGGAAAGACAGAACAATGTATGAATATATGTTTACTATGTTCTGTCTGATCCGGCGTAACTTCCAGTCGTCACAGAAAGTACTCAAAAATTAACATTATTATTTTTTATTTTTTGTTGTTGTTGTTTTACATAGAAATGATAACTGGGAAATTCATTTACAGTATATATTAAATCAATTTTCTTTTTACAAGACAAATGCATTTTATTTTTCAGATTAATACATGAGGAACGGAAGACCTTGTTGTTGCTATAGCAACAAAGGTCTAGTTATTATTTTCCCCCCCATTTTTTGCCCAGAAGATTTCTCAGAAATGCCTGGACAGATTTTCGCGAGAATTTCAGAAATGATAGAGAATTTCAAAATTCATTTCCGGTTGTCCGTTTCCTGTCCCGCGACAAAAAAGCTTGTCACCTCGAGATTTCAAGAACGACAAAGACTTTCACATACAAACTTTGTGGGATGATAGACCTATATGTGTAGATATGTTTAAACTATTTTGTTTTGTTCGTTGTAACTTCCGGTCGTCACCGGAAGTAATTTAAAAATTATTTTTTTTACGTATTTATTTTATTTTACATAGAATGAGATTATAAGTATGAACTTTTATATTTGTCATCTAAGCGATGTTTAATCAACAGAAAATATTCCACTTCCGGTGAGACATCTCAAATATCTCGGGTGGCTTTTTAAAAATAAATTTTGTACCCGCAAGATCTCAAAACCTATAAGTGATTAGGACACGAAACTTTAATGGATGATAGACATTTGACTGAAGATGTGTTTAACTTCTTTCATTTTGTCAACCGTCACTTCCGGTCCACACCGGAAGAGTTTAAACAAATCAAGCTGTTTATAAGTTTAACTGTTTTTCTTTGCTAATTTTAGATAAATTGATAGGCAGTAAAGTCTTGTTCTCAAATGCATAAGAACTACTAACTTTCAATTTTCACTGAGTACTTCCGTTTGTCCGTTTCCTGTCCCGAGGCAAAAAACCTTGACTCCTCGAGACTTGAACAATCAAACTTTGCAGGATAATAGACCCCTATATGTAGATGTATTTACTTTATTTTGTTTTGTTCGGCGTATTTTCCGGTCGTCACCGGAAGCGCTTTAAATTTTTTTCTTTTTACCTTTTCTACTTATTTTACATAGAATGATTATTTAAGTATGAGTCTTCTAATAAGTCATTTATGCGATGTAAAATAAACCAAAAAAAGATACATTTCCGGTGAGATATCTCAGATTTCTCAAGTAGTTTTTTAATACTAAATTGTGTACCCACCGTTAATCAGAAACTGTTAGTGATCAAAACACAAAACTTACGTAGGTGATAGACATTAGATAGATGATGTGTTTAACGTGTTTCATTTTGTCAGCCGTCACTTCCGGTCCTCACCGAAAGGGTTCAAACAAATGACATTGTTGATAAGTTTAATTGGTTTTTTTTTTACACTGTTTCAGTAAGCTTGATAAACAGTAGTGTACGAGAAGAAAATGTTTAAGATATATTAACATTTTTTTTATTAAGCAATTCTGTTTTTCCGTTTCCTTTCCCTAGACAATAAACCTTTTCTCAATAAGATCTCATAACTGACAAATACTTAAGCATACAAACTTTGAGGGAAAAAAATGCATGAAGATATGTTTACCATGTTCCGTTTGATTCGGCGTAACTTCGGGTCATCAAAGCAAATTTCAAAAATGACTTTTTCTCGTTTTTTGTTTTTTTTTATTTCACATAGAAAAAGTTACTGAAAGATTCCGTCACAATATGTATTACATGTATATCCTTTTTTCTTTTTATGAGAGAAATGCATTTTTTTTTTTTACAAATTTATACATGAGGAACGGAAGACCTTTTTGTTGCTATAGCAACAAGAGTCTAGTTATTTTTCTATCTGTTAACGTTGAAATTGTTGACCTAAATTTTAATATACAGCTGAATTATACATATTGCCAGGAGGACGGATGTTTTACGATCCACGCGACACTTTTTACCAATTCAGAATGCAATTCTTTAAACTTATGCGGCATTTACTAGACTGTCATTAATCATATATATTATTGTCATTACCACAGTGAAAACGAAACTTTAAAAAAAAGGTTTTTTTATCTGGAGAAATATGAACTGAATGGAAATACAAAAAATCTTCATCATTCGGTTGAGTTACTGCCCTTTAAGAATTCAACGCGGGTATCTTCTCTACACGCTAATGTTAAGAGTCTTTTTTCGTGACAAACCCGTCTTGTTTTGAAATGCTAGATATATGTGGACTTGTACGGTATACAGAGGCGTAGGTCGTTAGTGTAGCATCGCCTTTCCCTTTAGAGTTCCTGAATTTCGCGATGATTTGGTTATCTGTGATCAAAGTATCACGGTAGACAGTGACGCCATGTTTTTAGTAATAGTAAAAACCCAACACTGTTAGCAAATATCCGGAAGGGGCCACAACCTGCCACGTGCGGGGGAACTGAGAAGGCAACACCTTTCACTTATAAAAACCCACCAACTTGGCTGCAGCCATGTATTACGTACTGCACCATTAAAGGGACTGGGTAATGTAATTTAATCTTAAAACGTATGGAATTGTTGAGATTTAAGTTTTGTCAAACCTTTCGCAACACATCACGTACCCGAAGTAAGAATTATGACTTTATGTCGAAGACAACACAGCTTGTATACTGATACAAATGGTAGCGTTAATATACATCGAACATGATGAAATAGTTTCATACATATTTATGATGTTTGCATATTAATAAAATTTTGGTTTGTACGGAAATCTTTCTAAAATGATTGCTATGAAACAGCAGAGAAAAAGCATTGAATAAAGTACATGTTAAAAAAAACCCATAATACCAAACAACCCTACTGTATCAATTATAAGATGGGAGAAAAACAATATGACATTTGCATAATGATTATAGAGTTGTAATTACATATGCAATATTCATTATAATAAATAATCCAAAGTTTAATCTTGTAAATATCAAATATAAATGATACATGATTGAATTAACCGTCTCGATAAGGTTTCTATTCATATTTACAATGGTGAAGATACGGCGCAATATTGGTCAGTTTTAGCCCTGGAATTTAACATGCACTGATTTTAATTAACCTGTAAACAATACAATATATGTCATAACTAATCAGTTGTGCAGAGGGGTTTTTTCATCTTTTTCTATCAAAGCCAAGTCAGACTATTGTTAACCTAGTTATTTTTTTAAAATCATTTTCGTATCATGCTGTAAAATTGACAATCATGTCCATGTAATTTAACTTTACTGGATACATGTACGGCGGAACTATATTTATTCCCCTTCCCCCAAATTCATTTTTAAATATTTACATTTTCCAGTGCCTTTGTGATAACACTACGAATCGATTTTGTAATGTATAGTCCTATACATGTCATCAATGACTATTTTAATATGTAATCGTACAATTGATAGAAATTATACAAATATAAGTTCTGAGGAATTATTCTTTGAATATTATGAGGTGATCAAATATGGTCGGGCGTGATCAAATCTATCATAAAGCCCTTCGAGCTTTATTGGATTTGAACACCCGCGACTGTATTTGATCACCTTATAATACTCGATGGATGATTCCTTATTACTTAAATAATCATATCCGTTCATAACATTTCCATTTATGGCTAGAAATTATTTCTGATTGCTGTCCTGATTGCAGACAGAAATTTTAATGTTAAATGCGAGATAACTTAGTTGGCTATATTATACGATTAACATAATATGCGATGAAATATCTTCATGCATGATGCTTGTATTTAATGAGAATATTTCACGTATATTTCAAATAAGATTTAAATAAAAATTAAACACATAAATAGATGTTTAAGTTTTTGAATAGATGGCATATTTTGTGAAGAATTTTTAATTTTTAATCTCACTCATTTCCATGCACCATTTATTCACTCTTAACAATCTGTCATTAGACGTGCGGTCATTTTTAACTTGCATATCATTTTGGTTTATGCAACCAGAGGTTACAAATAATTTCCCAATGTAACCAATATTTTGAAACTGAGAAAGCTGAAATCTATTTTTCTGTTTTGTATTTAAATTTTCTATTTGCATGCACTGTATGTTCGTCTCTATTTCTTAAGAAAACCGATTGTAGTTCATTGCTCTATTCAAACTGACAGGACTGAAAATTACGTTTCATCAGTTTATCTATCGATGAAAACTTGCCCCCCCCCCCCCAAAAAAAAAACCCACAAAAAAAACCCCACAGACTACACGAAATGACGTCAGACTCAAATTTTCATGCATAGAAGAATTTGCTGTTTTCTATTTAAGGTATCGGATGTACAATTGAGCCTGAGAGCTCGGGATTTTCCGGGATGAGCTCGGTAGATTACGGAGATTGAAATAAATTTTCAAAATGTCGAACTATAATTGATTTAACATAATAAACAGTGAAGAACAAACATTTTATGTATAAAGTCAAGCAAGAATATTTTTTCTTAATTTCAAAACAAAATATTTTAACTTTTTTCCTTTACGCTGATTATGACGTTGTAGCCGCTTTATGTCATTTGCCATTGTATGACGTTATTCTTTCCCGCGGCGCTCTTGCGATAACGTGAAGAAAAAAAAACTGATTTATAGAGTAAAGCTTGCAGTGCGTAAGTCACATATTCCATCGAAAAATAGGTCGTTTTAATAATTGATTTCGTAGATTTTGTGACTGTGCATTGCTTGAATTTGGGGTAATTCGGTAATCGTATGACCTTATTGTTTATTTTTTTTGTAAACCTAATTTCATAATTCAACGTACTAATGCACATTAACAATAGTTTAGTTACTGTTGCTTACTATTTATAATTGATTTAATAATTTATTATAAGAAAGATGCCAATATATATACAATAAAATGCTTTCTTTGGTGATTCTTGGGTTATGAATGTTGTGAGCATTGCAGAAAAAAATGTATTGTTTAACTACTCTGACAGTATGTATAATGAACCAATGATTTGTCATGTAATACCTGTAATACCTGAATTGTATCATGCTGTAATATTTAACATATGTGTTTATGTAATTCGACTGTTTGTTCGATATGTTTTCAAATTGAAGCCATGACTGGAGAACATCATGCCAAAATATAAAGTCATGCTCTTTCGGCTTCCACTACTTTTTTGTGATATTTCGATAATCGTAAATACCTTTGTCCCTAACTTCTTTGATCCACTAGAATGAAAAAGTCGAGGAACCGTATTTTTTTGTCTCATTAAACAGCCCCCTTAAAGATTTTGCATTGAGAACGACATGAAAAGTACCCGGATGCTAATGTTGAAAAATTATGCAAGGAGTCTTGAGAATTTCCGAATGAATAAAAGATGTCAAATCTTCACGTAAGAAATGTATTTTCGTTCCTGTAAATTTCTTCGAGTATAAAGAGTGTACGATCTTAGAAGTTTTGCCGTATATTGATTTTAACTGTTTTTCGTATTTGTGTATTATTTAATAAAATCAATAAAAATGGGTGAAAACAGTAGCCTGAGACAGACTTTAATACTATCATTTCCAAATTCTAACATTATAGGCCATAAATAAAATGATCCATGGCTGGTGCTCAAGAGTTAACCGTAAGATCCATGACCACGTAAGATAATTAAGAAACAAATTATATAAAATTATTAACATTCAAAAAATTTAAATCTCCTTCAGGTTTCATATAGTCTTGTGTTTGCCTTTTTATCTTATTAACTTTTGATTTCCAAATGTTTTATTAGAAGTGTGAAGTGAAATGAATAAATTGCTTAATTTGGGCAACAGTTACTCTAAATATTCTTTGAGTATTTTGAGAAGATCATTATGGTCGGAGCGAGATCAAATTCAATAAAGCCCGAAGGGCTGTATGATAGATTGATCACGCCCTGATCGTAATGATCACCTTATAATATTTAAAGAATTAATCCGATTTAATATAAAATTATTGAGATTTATACGCTGTTTTTATTTCATATAATCATGCAAACCCCACTTGTTCCCCAAACAGTTTCATTTTATGAAATGTATAGAAATATATACGTTACAATTTTGATTCGCAGACAAATACTGGAAAATGTAAGTATAATGTTATTTAAAGAGGTTCGATCCTCTGATTTTAAGGTAGCCATTTTGGGTCACCTCTAGTCTGGAAATTCTGCGTCATATATTAATTCTACTTGTAAATTCCTATTTTACAATGCCAAATAAACTATTTTGAATAAAATAGTTAAGGGAAAATTACATATTTACAGAGTTAAGTAAGGGACTATATTTTGTGGCGGAAGGTTTTTAAGAAGAAAATGAACATTTTTCATAACTCAGTTGTTTTAGAGTACTGTAATTTTAGCTTCCTTATTTTCAGTTCAGACCAAATTTCCAGCTAGTTTATGCATTGGATTATCTTCGTGCTGCAAAAAACATATTTTAACAATATTTCAATATTTCTATCGACATATATTGGCACATTTAACTAATATTTCATAAAAGTCAAGAAAAAATTAACTCCAATTTTTGCCTAAAATTAGCTTATTTCATGCTATATCTCAAAATTTACATCATAGACCCATACTTTTGGTTTTATTTTCTGAATTTGTAAGATATTTTTGACAAGTCTATTAAAATTTGAGAAAAAGTTTGAGACTTTTTAATAATTCTATTGCATGTTGAATCGTTAATGGATAAACAGCGTTTTATCAGTGCAAAAAGGTCAAAATATCAATTAGGTGAAGAAATTGCAGACTTTTTCTTTATGATTATTTCAATTTTATTAATTTTAAATAATATAAATTTGTATTTGATACCATGGTTTATTCCGATTAAAAATTATTGAGGAAAAGGCGATTTATGTGCAATTTGCACTTTCAGTGCAGAAAGGTCATATTAAATACACTGTAGCACCGAAATGAGCATATAGACCCCAAAATTTTGTTTTGAATTTTGGTTTAGCTATGTATGTAGATTTTTAAAAAAATACTTCAGAAAAAAACTTAGAGACTTATGATCGCAGGATCCAACCTCCTTAATGAGTTTATATTTTTTATGTAGTGAAAAAAATCATTCACTTAAACAAAATATGAGATATTAAAAAAAAATTCACATGTACTTTCACTTAAAAATTATATTATAAAAAATATATAATAAAAATGTCACTTTTTAGGCAATCGCAATTTTTGTGGACTCGCAGAGAAATTAAGCCTATTTGGGTACCTACTATTTCCTGTTCATTAATTTTGGATTCTATTTCGTAGTTTAAATGGGAGTTTTTTCATTGATACAATGCTAATTTACGCTCCACTACTAATCTTTAAATTTTATAAAAAATAATTACTAGACGTCACTACGCCTTGATTATGGGTATATATTCCTACTAGAGCTGCATGTTGTAAACTAACTTTTAGCTACTGTTGCGTGTATAGATAAAAATCAAACGCATCTTTGTTTAATGTCGTTTATTCGATGGAAGCCCTTTCATTTTCAAACAAGTACTCTTTATTTTAACCCAGCCAGCTGGGTATGGTTTAAAGCAAAAAACAGAGTCATTCTCATACATGTACTACAATGTAGTAGACTTCCACACAAGAAGAAAAAAAACACCCCACACCCCAAAAGAATTAAAGTAAATAAAAATCTTTTAATGCCCATAGACCACATCGCTTACCTGAACAACCGTTCTTTTATCTCTCTCGAACATTTTAGATATAAAACTATTCTTATGAATTGCAAAATTTACAAAGATTCTCATATATTCCAAGATTTCACATAAAGACAATTCATAAAAAAGCCTTTTTTGGACATCATATCAGGAGATCTCAGATGCATCAATTGACCAATCTTAGTGTCCTAGGCCTTAACATATTAAAAATAACAAAATTAAAATAAACTATAAATACTTTTAAAAAAAAGGGAAAGAAGGTCACTGTGACCTTGATATTAGGATATGAAGACATGATGATGATTACTATCACTTGACATAACATTGTATCTATCCAAAAAAATGTGTAATAATATTTCCTTTGTATTTATATGTTGACCTTCGATACTCTCTTGGAGCCCCAGTATTAGTTTGCAGGCCACGGTTTGTACAATTAACAATCACTACTTGAGGATGCTTGTTTAGTAATACCACAAATTGTAGCATTGTAGATTTTGAGAGGAAGATTTTTGGACATTATCCCTATATGTTTCTATATCAAACTTTGAATCCTTCTTGGGGCCCCAGTATTGGTCCGAGGATCACGGTTTTAACAATTTAAAATCTTCTCTATACATGTATATACCAGCTTTGGTGTACGGTGTAAATATTAGCTTTTCTGGTGTAGTGGTTCTCGAGAAGAACATTTTTTAGACATCAACCCTATTTTCACTGTTTCGTGATTATCTCCCCTTCAAAAGGATTAGACCCTTTATTTTGATAATTCATATTTCCTTTCTAATATAGATGTTTTGTACGAAGTTTTGTTAAATTTAGCCCAGTTGTTCTAGAGAAGTCAAAAATGTGAAAAGTTTACAGACAGACGGACGGGCGGACGGACGACGGACAAAAGGTTATCAGAAAAGCTTAATTTAACATTCGGTTCAAGTGAGCCAAAAACAAACAAACAAATAATAGTATTAAAACAAAATCCCAGAAAACTAGTTTGAATACCTAAAGCTACACCTTTTGACACTCATTTTCCTTTAATGAGTTATACAAATGCAACTTTTTTTATTATCATAATGTATGACGCGAACATATAGAAAAAGCATACAATATTTTAAATGTATCGAGACCTGATCGATTGAAAAAAAAATGTAGCGATGTACTGTAGGTTATACATGGAACCAGTTGAAGAGTCCATAAAGAACTTGGTTCAGATTAAAAATAATATACTGTATACAGGGAAACTTTCGCCCCGTTTTATTTTCGCCCCGTTCACCCTTGTTGTCTGTGGGTGAATTTAAGACTGGGCGAATTCCTATGTCTCAAATTATTTCTCTTAAAACACAACTGGGCGAATTCAAGACGGGACGAAACCGTTTGCAAGTGAAGAAGGGCGAAAATAACCCTGTTTACAGTAACTAAAGTGAAAAAAACTTTCATCATCCGTTGAAATGAGCTTAGGGAGTTTCCCAGGAAATGATATTACTTGAGAATGTTTCGGGAAACAGTTGTAAAATTCTAAAGAAATTCGTACGATAGAACTGTCTCTTACGATATACCATTAGAAATATCTTATGACAGTTTGATGATCGAAATCTTGACCTGGGCCCTTGTTAATAAGGTTGAACCTAATAAAACCTTATGTATTTTTACCATCAGACCATTCAAGATATTGTTTAACATTTAATAATCACTTTTTCTTAGAAAACTGTAACGCTTCAGTTACTAGGGCTCTTACAAATCAACTGTACATCACATACATTTACTATTTTTTAATCGACTCTCTAGTCTCTAATGCATAGTTAAGGAGGCTGGGTTTGTAACAACCGTTAATGATACAACGCCGCTTAATGATATAAATAGCATTAAGCGTTGCAGTTGCAACGCTTAATGCTATAAATTCTTGCATTAACAGTTGACATCTTTAACCGTTAATGATAAATCGCCGCTTAATGATAGAATTGTATCATTAAGCGTTACAAATGCACAGCAGCCTTAACGCTTAATGAAACAAGCAAATATCGACACCCTCAACCGCTAATGATACAAACTTTATATCATTAAGCGTTGCAGTTGCACCCTCTAATGATACAAGATTGTATGAATGAATGAAAATAAATCTTTTCAGTTTTTTTCAATTTGCTCAACAATCAAAATTTTACTTTTTAAGATCAAATCTATGTAAAAAACAAAATTGTATATAGGAGTTCCGGTGTAACGACGAAAAGTGCCCCCGTAGAATATTGACCCGGGGGTCGAATTTCTACGGAGAAAACTGACCCAGTATTCTATGAGTCCTTTTTCTACAGTAGAAAACCATTCCAGACCTGTATATCTACAACCCCCAACACGTTGAAAACTGACCCCCATAGAATTTTGACCTCACTAGAAATTATAGACATTAAAGGCGATACGTGTAGCATTCATGTTTTGCGAATGTCCGGGAGGGGGTGGGGGGGATAGCGAAAACATATGAAAAATTAGACAGAACTAAGTATGCGCCTCCCGTTTTACCCTTTTACATATCTAACATCACTTTGAACAAAGCGATGTCTGTGTTTATCTTGAAGTACTTGTCAGCTTGCCTTGTGGAGCCCCTTCGCTAAGCCTTTTTAGGGTTGTGCCCCCCCCCCCCCCCCCGATGTATATGAATTATGATGTGCTCGCATGCGCTCCCTTTGTGCAGTATGCCCCGCTTTGCTAAATAGGCCCCATTATTATAGCAGATGATGACAAATCTAACTTAAGGACTACGTATTGCAAAATTTTAGAAGAAAAAAACAAGACTTCGACAAATAAAGCGGATTTTTTAATAGCTACACTGAATGTCTGACAATCAAACATTATAACGTCACACTATTAGATTTATCTTACAGGTACACATAAGACAGCGACTCGCGTGTAAAATCCGAATTTTGGATTTATCACGATTACGCTAAATTTGTGTATGATAACTCTGCATCGCCGCCATTATATGTCAATTAAGTTGTGTAAGTACAGGCACGTAGCATTGTTTGTTTAAAGGGGATAGAACAGCTTAATCCGAAATCAGGACGATGGAAAAGAAAAAAAGGAAAACATTTTTCGCCAGTTTTCAAAATCCAAATGCGCGGGGGGGGGGGGGGGGTGATTGTATTTCTTCCTATAATTTTTTATCCAAAGGCTTCTTATAAATGTAAACTTAAAAATGTTACCATCACAGGATGAATGACCATCTTTAAGTTCTCCTTAAAGATAACTTAAAGGTGCTTAAAGGTAGCTTAAAGACGATCTTTAAGCCGCCTTTAAGCTATATGTGTTGCTTAAAGGTGGCTTAAAGAAAGCGTAAAGATGGCTTAAAGATAGCTTAAAGACTATCTTTAAGCCACCTTTAAGCTACCTTTAAGGACAACTTATAGGTCCTTAATGTCCAAACTTCTTTAAGCCACCTTTAAGCTACCTGTAAGCCACCTTTAAGCCATTAAAAATCTTTTAATTCAATATTGTGCTTAATTTACCAACAAAATGTATTAACTTTATGATAGAAAAGGTAGTAAAAACGGTTTTTGTTCTAGAAAAAAAAATGAAAAAAAATATTCAAAACGCCCAAGACGAGGATTGAACCCGGTACCCTTCGTTTACCAGCAACACCTCACTCCCTCTGCGCCACGGCAACTTATATATTTTTGGAGATTTTTATATTCTATAAAATAGTGGACATTGAATCAAATAGAGTGTGTATTTTTTACTTGAAAAGATTTTGACTTCCATTCAGTTTGTAACAATCAATTATATCTAATTTATAAATTAAATGCATGCATGTATTTAGAATGAAATACGAAACTTGGTCTTCAGTGAAAAAAATATGTTATACCTAAATGGAAACCGTTAGGCTAATACTAGTACTTAGTTAATAAATTTAAACCAAGTAGATATAGGCCATGTACATCTAATTCATAGCTAAATGAAATTAAATGCAATGAAGAAGATGAAACTATTTCTTTTATTAAATGCATTGAAACTATTAGCTAGGACGTATTAGTTCTACGCAATTTCCCGGTTTTCATGATCACGGCGCCGTTCCAGCATGTATAATTTTAATAATATTGATTATTATACATTTACAACAGATCTAGAATAACAAATGAAATGATATATGTTTAAATGTTTAATTGTATACATGATTTTTAAACTATCAATTCTATAACAAACAATATTACCAATTACCGGTGAGGTATTTACTGCATGTGGCAATTGCAAATGTTGTATGCATATACTTGTACATACAATTGTATGATGTACCAGGCCGGGTATGTGACATATTTACCCTTATACATATATTTAAATAAAATTAACCCCCATTAAACACCGGTGCAGTAATTAATTAGCCTCTAGATTTTACTCTTACATACATGTATCTTTAATTTGTAGACGTAACATTTTTAAAACCCACAGCTAGGAAATAATACTTTGAAAATGAATTACAAATGTAAATAAACTTTCATTCACTAGACTTATCGTATACACGTACATACTAAGATTTCAACGCCTTTAGAAACCCTGACGTGCACCTGGGCACACGACACACCTGTTGCGTATATCTTGTATATTCTGTGTTAGTTCCAGGGGTTTTCTTAACTTGGACAAACAATAGACTCTAATTAGATATACACAAACGAACAAAACTATGTCTAGACAAACAAAGCGGTAATATCCCGCCCGATATAACCAAGGCAGTTGAGAGTCTTTTCACAGAGACATAAATAACAGAGATTGGCAACTCCGCCATTAGCGTGATTTGTTGTTGAAAAATGGTACGGGACCAACTTTACTTTAACATGTATCAAGCATATCTAGAATTAGACCTAGAAATAATTAAAATTGAAGAAAAAAAATACATATCTTAAACCGATTAAGTTAAATCATGCATTATTGGTTCATTTTTTTTATTTTGTTTAATAACCGGATGAACTAAAAGAGAGAGAGAGAGAGAGAGAGAGAGAGAGAGAGAGAGAGAGAGAGAGAGATTTCACCGATTAATTTATAATAGGAAACAAACACTTTAATATAATTACATGCGCAGATTTAGATATAGAGACTGCGCTCACTCCTACAATAATTTTGAAACAAAAACAAAAAATTATAAAGAATTTTATAACGGCAATCTGTGTCCATTGGAGCGGTGTTGATGATAGCGATCTGTGTTTAATGGAGCGACAATTAAAACCGCCTGGAACACCCCCCCCCCCCTTCCTTGGAAATTATATCATCACTCGGATCACCCCCTCCCATCCCTATAAAAGAGCTTTTGCATTTAATATATGTTTTCAAGATGAATCTGTTCAGCTTGATCAAACCTGACTTAAAGGGAACTTAAAGATGGTGTAAAGACAAATTAAAGGGAGCGTAAATGCCACTTAAAGATGCTTAAAGGTGGCTTAAAGATGGCTTAAAGGTGACTTAAAGAAGTTTGGACATTAAGGACCTATAAGCTCAGCTTAAAGGTGACTTAAAGGTGGCTTAAAGATTGTATATCCTTTAAGCCACCTTTACGCCACCTTTAATTTAAGTCACCTTTAAGGACTTGCTTAAAGATTGTTTTTCGCCCTGTGCATGGCAGGATAGGTTTGGAATTCGACTTCGTTGTTTTAACCATAAACAAAGTGGCCAGCTCTTTAAATTAAAAGCTGGCAAAAAATAAACGAAAACAAACACTTTTTTGAATGAGGACTTTTGGTCTCAAGGCTTGACCCCAAATTTGACCTGGCCTTAAATTTGGCCTCTACAAAAATGTTTGGCCTCTATTTTGATTTCATATTTATTTACCTATTTGATTATTTTATTGAATTTTACTGATTTAAGTGCAATACACATGAAACATCACACTAGATGGCTTTTAGTGTCTTATAGTGATAATTCTATTTACGACTACAGGTACATGTATGAGTCATTGATTCTAATAGACTTTGATCAAGTATGCTTTTAAATTCCAAAATAATTTAAGAATGTTATACTGCCATTGTAATACCATGGTTTTTTTTCAATGTACATTGTACTCAAACTGCTCTCAGTATCGGCCAATACCTATATTAAATACTTGTTTAAGAAAAAAAAAATAATTGCAGAGACCAATTTGTTTTATTCCAACCAACATTAAAGAACACAAAAAGTTTTGCGTTGTTCAAATTTAGATATTGAAGTTCCTAAATTGTTTCCTAAATATATACAAACAACACATGCATGAAACTCTACTCTAATAAAAAGGTAATGATAAATGGCATCGCTGAATCAAGTTATTGGAGGATGCAATGTTCCAGTCATTCACAAATGACATTATATTAAACCGAATGCTGGTTACCTGGCAGATGCATTTTGTTTTAATTAAACTTAATAACTAAATAGATATATAACGAACCGTCAAATACACTGCAATACTGTAAAGAACCCCCCTTCCCGACTTTCTGTATGCAAGATGCAACATGGTGATAATGACTTCATTTTTTACTTTTTTAAATTGAATTTTCCACCTCCACAACATATACATGTATATACGTGACATACTGTAAACGTACTACATTTGGCTGTGTATTCTATTTAGCGCTTTTGGCGGAATGCGGCTTCCACTAAATCAAGAACATCGCTAAATGCCATTCATATAATTATTCATATAGTCACATTCAGGAATACGCTAATTCAAATCCACGCTAAATTGTTCAAAAACTTATTTCCGCCAAATATCGTACACGCTAAATATAATACGTTTACAGTATCTCCTAGATTAAATGACACAATCATATTGGAAAACTTTTGACTAAATTGATATTTATACTGTACAGTCCTTATGTAGTGAAAGTAAATTTAGAGAGATATGTGAGACACGTGATATGTCCCTGTTTTACATACATACTTGAAAGAGGATAAAAAAAAACTAGAAAAAAACCATTACAAGTCAAAACAAAATAGAAAAAAAAGGACAATAAAGAAACAATTTTACCATATTTATACTACAGTACCACAGTTTATAACATATTTTTGCCAGTAGCTTTCATACTCGTTATATCTATTTTCCATTAGTCAGTTCATATTTTTCGGTCAAAATTCATGTATATTTGGATTTGCGTTACTTTAAATTTTATAGTTACAAGAAAAAATATATTGCTTCACAATAAAAACTACCAAGTTAAAAAAAATATAAATTTGTATATTTTTATATTTCCTAAAGAGAACTGATTGTTTATCAAATGTTATTAACAAATCAAACTGTCTCAAAATCTATTCTGCAACATCAGTCCATAATTCTTTTACTACAGTACATTCATAAAATAAATGTGCAATATTCTCTTCATCACAATTTTAAAAAAAATCAAATTTCGGAGTTCTTCCTGTGACAACCGGAAGTTACGCCGAATGAAACAAAATAGTGTAAACGCATGTACATACATAGGTCTATTATCCCACAGAGTTTAGTTGTATAAGTGTTTAATGTTTTTGAGATTTTTTGGAGACAAGGTTTTTTTTGTCTCGGGACAGGTAACGAACAAACGGAAGTGTTCGTTGAAAATAAAAGTTAGTGATTCTTAAACATTTGTTAACACACATTATTGTTTATCAGACTAACCAAAAACTATCAAAGTGTTGCCGGTGACAAACGGAAGTTACAACGAAAAAAAAATAGTTTCAAGACATCTACAGACATAGGTCTATCATCCCACAAAAAGTAATGTTCAAGTTTTTCTTTTTTTTATAGTTTCTTAGATCTCGTGGAGACAAGGTTTTTTGTCGCGAGACAGGAAACGAACAAATGGATATGAATTTTGAAAAAATGGAAAGAAAAAACGCATCGAGGTATTATCATTTTCTACCCCTCTTGGAAATTTCAGGAAAATCTACTCAGTCATCTCTGAGAAACTCTGTCGACAAAAAAGGTGGAAAATAAGATAGAACGAAAAAACATTACAATCACTATAAGGTGTTTCGTTGGAAACGGACAACCTTAAAGAGAAAGAAAGAAAAACATTACAATCACTATTAGGTCTCCTGTTGGAAACGGAATACCTTAAAAACATTACAATCACTATAATGTCTTCCATTGAAAACGGAAGACCTTAATAAACAGTACAATCCCTATAAGTTATTCCGTTGGAAACGGAAGACCTTAATAAACAAAGACTAAAAGATACCATTAAGTATCCCTTCTTGATAACACACGATCCATAAAACTAGTTATTTAGTTTAAAGATGATATAATACTGATATATGTACGTCCGTGAGTAAAATGACGAGAAAAGCCCTGTCTGTAGCACTTTTCATTCCGCTTCCATTAATCAGCCGGTCTCCCAGGTAATCCCGCAAAAATCACGCAGTTGTTTCAAAAATCTATATATTCAAGGTTTTTATGCGCTTATTTACTTGTGTATAAAGACAATTATGTGAAAGTGTGTCTGCATTCGCTTCTGTTGTTTGATCACAGCAACATCTGCTTTTTTTATTCAAAAGTTTGTTCAATGTTCAAGGAATCAATATTATCAAACAGTTTGTTAAAAAATGTTTAAAATATGGATTAATTAATAGGGGTACTAGTCTTTCAGTTAACATCATAATTTACTTTTTTCATGTAAATTTAAGAAAAATGTTTGTTGAAATATTAGATCATTCTTGTTTAAACGCATTACCTAAAATGATTATATTATACTTTGTCTATATATATAATTTTCTTATCTAGTATGAATACTGTATGGATACACAACTAAGTCATTTATTACTATTCTTTATTTGCGCAAGATATACATCTTATTGCTTTATTAATAACAGTGTTATTTCATTCATCTTTTACAACTTTGTATCATTTGAGGGTGCAAATGCAACGCTTAATGATATAAAGTTTGTATCATTAGCGGTTGAGGGTGTCGATATTTGCTTGTTTCATTAAGCGTTAAGGCTGCTGTGCATTTGTAACGCTTAATGATACAATTCTATCATTAAGCGGCGATTTATCATTAACGGTTAAAGATGTCAACTGTTAATGCAAGAATTTATAGCATTAAGCGTTGCAATTGCAACGCTTAATGCTATTTATATCGTATCATTAACGGTTGTTACATGGGTTGTCAACAAATAACCCATCAGATCTACATTAAATTTTCAGAGAGATTTCTGTAGCCATAAAATATTGTCTATTATTAGTAAAACAGTACAATTATTTTAGCTTTAAACTTTGAACATTTTCAATTGCTTTATACAGAATTCTTATTCCTAAGGAGATTAATGCAGTCTAAAAATAAACACAACCTGCCAACCCTCTTAAAAACACCTTTTTCCCACATTGTTGAATAACCTTTTCTCAAAAACTTATTTAAAATCTGTGGTGGTTTTTGTTTTTTGTCTGCCTTGTTTTATTTCTCTATCTCTCATCATTTTTTCTCGCTCTGCCATTACTCTCTCTCTCTCTGCCATATTTTCCTCCCTTCTCTCAATGATCTTTTCCCTTTCTCTTAAATCTTTCAGTTTTAATATCTCCTCCTTTAATTCTCTATTTTCATGAAGTAGAAAGTTAATATCGATATTTTCTCTGCCTTGTTGATTCTGAAACAGGAAAAAAAGTGTTTTAGTCCAATCAATAATAACAACATCCTCCCCTTGAAAAACCCGTAAGAAATAAAGACAACAAGAGGCCCATGGGCCACATCGCTCACCTGAAGAACAATAGGTATGATAAAATCAGCTTAATGGAGTCATAATACAAACTATCTGGACAGTGTAGTATAATACATGTAGACCCTGTATAAATAAAAATCAAATTTTCCACTGGATATTCTTATGTTTTTTATCATTAGTCCCTTTTCTAATAGGATGATTTTATAGTAAGATCACATGTTGAGCATTGCAGCTCTCTAAAAGATCTTAAACAATTGTTTATATATGGGATATAAACCTACATCAAACTCTGAACCCCTTCTGAGACCCAATCGTCCAGGAATCATCCAGAAACCAACGTCTAAACAATATCAAATAATCACCTGGCTGATTAGTTTCTGAGAAGAAGATTTTTTAAGATTTACTCTATATATTCCTATGTAAAAATTCCACTCCCATTGTGGCCCCACTCTACTCTCAGAAATCATGATTTTTACAACTTTGAATCTACACTACCTGAGGATGCTTCCAAAGAAGTTTCAGCTTTCCTGGCTAATTAATTTAAGATTTACTCTATATATTCCTATGTAGAAATTCGATCCCCAATTGTGGCCCAACTCTACCTCTGGGGGTAATGATTTTCACAACTTTAAATATACACTACCTGAGAATGCTTCCACACAAGTTTCAGCTTTCCTGGCTGGTTAGTTTCTGAGAAGAAGATTTTTAAAGATTTACACTATATATTCCTATGTAAAAATTTGACCCCCCACTGTGGCCCCACCCTACCCCCGGGGGTCATGATTTTTACAACTTTGAATCTTCACAAGTTTCAGCTTTTCTGGCCAAATGGTTTCTTAGAAGAAGATTTTTAAAGATTTACACTATATATTTCTATGTAGAAATTCGACCCACCCATTGTGGCCCTGCCCTACCCTCTGGAGTCATGATTTTCACAACTCTGAATCCACAATACCTTAGGATGCTTCCACATAAGTTTCAGCTTTCCTGGCCAAATGATTCTTGAGAAGAAGATTTTTAAAGATTTACTCTATATATTCCTATGTATAAATTCGACCCCCATTGTGGCCCCACCCTACCCCCGGGGGTCATGATTTTCACAACTTTAAATCTACACTACCTTAGGATACTTCCACATAAGTTTCAGCTTTCCTGGCTTAACGGTTTTTGAGAAGAAGATTTTTAATGATTTACTCTATATATTCCTATGTAAAAAGTCGACCCCCCATTGTGGCCCCATCCTACCCCTGGGAGTCATGATTTTCACAACTTTGAATCTACACTACCTGAGGATGCTTCCACACAAGTTTCAGCTTTCCTGGCCAAATGGTTCTTGAGAAGATGTTTGAAAATTTCTCAAAAATTTTCATTAATTCCTAATCCCCTTGTAAGAGGGCTTAGTCATTAATTTTTACAACTTGGAATCCCCTTAGGCTAAGGATGCTTTGTGCCAAGTTTGGTTAAAATTGGCCCAGTGGTTCTTGAGAAGACGTTGAAAATGTGAAAAGTTTACAGACGGACGGACGGACGGACAGACGGACGACAGACAAAATGTGATCAGAATAGCTTACTTGAGCTTTCAGCTCAGGTGAGCTAAAAACAACTAAACAAACAAATCTGCAAAACAAAACCGAAAAACCTTTTCAAAGTATTTTTTAAACATTCAATAATATAACCCCCATTAACTGGTTTCCTCTTACGAGCACCCACAGTGTGTTTGCGCTTTTAAACATTAATATCTAACTTTTAAAATATATTTTACCAGTTTGATCATATCCTAATCCAGCAGATAATTAGATGTAAACAAGTGACCACGAAGTTTAAGTAGAGACTACATTGCTCTTAGCTTCGCATTCCCAAGAATTCAAGTAAAGATTTTCACTTTCAACATTTATTGCATATGATAATCCTTGTATTTTTCAACAACACTCACTTTGACTAATGTTATTGGTTCAGTAGTATGACTTGAGCTGATATATATGTTTGGAATTATATATTCTAATATATTAAATATGTTTCATACGTATTATAGCCAAAATTACCCAAGCATTTTCTGAAAAGATTAAAGTCGTAGGATATAGAATTGGCAAGGTAGTTTTCTCAAAGATGCCAAGGAAAAAAGAAAACGGATTACGTTATTACCAAGCACCTCCTAAAGGTCTAAATCCCTTATCCACGATGTAAGTATCACATAGTTTAGGTATTACTTTGTTCGTTTATTTGTTATTCATAGACGCCTATAATATGTTTCACATCCCGCCACTTAATGCGTCCACCAGTTAGAAATATGTTCTTCGGACTGAATTATTTATAGGGACAGAGAATATATAATAATATTAATTATTCATTAATAATACATTTCCGCTCTTTATTTCTATGTTAGTTACAAAGCTACAGGTATAATTTTGAGTCAAACTATGAAGAAATTCATAATTCAAATTAAGAGTTACATAGATACCTTGAAAGACTTACATAGAAAAAAGATGGCTCTTGATCTGCATCATCTATAAAATTTGATGATTTTGAAATATTAGTTTGAACATATTTTATGGTATTTCAAAAATACAAATGATTTAGACACAAGTTCTGACAACTTACAAGGTCTTCAAGAAATATTATTGAAATATTAGACGTACTTAATAAAGAAAAATTACTTTGTCAAACTAAAAACTACCTTTTCGATATGATAAATGTACGTTTACGATTCAATATAATTTATTAATTGATAAAAACAAGAAAGCTGAAATGACTTACTGCTGAAAATAGGAGTTGTCCCCGATCCACTGACTTCTAAAACAAAAAAGAACAAAAAACTGAACAATTATTTACATTAATGAGGAGAGTTAAGGGAAAGAATGCCTTCAGAACTTTATATTTTAATCCATTCCAAAATAATGAACAAGAATGAAATAAACGAAAATGTTGTTGCTCTTTCTAAATTAATAAACTTATTGGAATGTTTAGTCTGATTAAATGATGACCGTAATGTCTCTTATTTTATTTTATTTTATTTTTCTTTACTTACCTAATTCAGCAACACAATTTTTCTTCATCGCCTTAGGGTCTGTAAATAGATTTGTGAGCTTTCCATGAATGCTAGACACAGACTAATTAGTCTTTATATATTAACAATAAATGTGTGTGTGTGTGTGTGTGTGTGTGTGTGTGTGTGTGTGTGTGTGTGTGATATTTACCTTCCTTTGGTGATGGGCGCTGATTTATATTTTCTCGTGATATTGTTGTTGACAAATGAGGTCGGTCATGATCAATATAGATAAAAAAATTCGCGTTGTCAGTAGAATTCTCATAAACATTAATGGCAATTTTAGGTTTCTTCGAGCCCGTATTGACAGGATTTTGGCTAGTATTATCCTCCACTAGAATGAAACGTTTGTCAGGTGGTTTTCTGATCATAGATGCCTCACTTTGTTGATTTTTATCGTAATCTTCTGTTGCACTAGTTTCTTGTGTACTTATGGAATCTTTCGATGAAACGGTTTGTAAGCTCTGAAAGGACATGTTTTCCAATAATGAATTTGAATGACCTGTTCGTTCTTCAAATGAGGCTTTGGACATGCTACTTTCCATTATAGGTGTTTTCTGCGCTGTGTGTAAATTCACCACAAGATGATCATTTTTAAAATCATCGATCGCTTTTGGGTTTGTCTCATTGTCAGTTCTTGCTTTAAAAGGACTCACTGTGTTGTAAAAAATAATTACTAAATTTTAACGAGCTAAATAAGATGATATCAAACAACTACTAAAACAAATTATATTACATTAACAATACGACTTCTCTTGACAGCATATTTCAACATTCTGTGATTTTAATTACAACCAAGAGCATCAATATTTTAAAATTCCGTAAACACGCAGTTATGAGAATTAAATTCTTTTAAACTAGCTAACCAACACATATTGTTATCATATTTCTGACTTTGTTGAACATTTAATTTCGCTGTTACCTCCAACAAAAAGACATAAAATTTTATACAAAACAAATAATGATGAAACGTCATTATATTTTATATTTTGATGGGTTTTTTAATATTAATTCTATTTGTGCTGAAAATAAAGGATAATTTCACTAAGCATATGAAAACGGTCCCTTTTAATACAATAAATCATTAAAATAGAAAATCTACCATGCTTTTGGTAATTTTAAAACAAGAGTGAATGAAAATGACACATCCTGATTAGAACATTATAATGCAATTGAAGACCCACTGGACTTTTGCATTTTTTAGAAGTTACGTAAGAGCACAGTTAGGTAAAATTATAGATTTTGATAAAACACATTGACCAGCTGAAAAAGAAAAATGTACATATATGTGCTAGTGTATTTTAAAGGCATTCAAATGTGGGGCGGAGCTAAAAGTCTGCGGAGATTGAATGTAACCAGTGTACCCCTACCATAAATTATGATTTAAATCTCCCATGTTATTGTTTTTTCTTGGGTAAGAAAGGAATTCTATAACAGAACATATATGATCAAAGATTAAGTACATGCACAATAAAAAGAAAAATTCCGAAAATTAATTTTTGCCAATTTACTTGGGGTCGTATTTCACATCATCCTTTATGAAAATAGTTTGATGTCTATAATTATCGGGGTTAACTTTTCACCTTTTCACCTTCATATCTATTCTTCAGCATGAATGAGTCAAGTTCAGAAGCATAATTATTAAGATAACGCTTTCAAATTCAGTAAGTTAAAAGTCGAAAAGAAATTAACCATTTTCTAGTACATGTAGTTACTTATATGTAACGGAAAGCCCCATCTCTAACATGTAAAAAATTAAGAAATAATAAAGGGTTAGTGTTTCAATATCTTTTGAAATATTGAAATACAGGTACCAGGAAGCCAAGTACATCAACTGTTTAATTCACTTAGTTATAAAGTAAGCGAGAAGAAAAAAAATAAATGTTGTAGTTCGATTGTATTAGTTGGAATCCCCCAGTTTATGTTTGTATTCAACTTAAACTTCAACAGAGTTCAAAGTAATGTACTGTACTCGTTAGTTTCTATTCATACAAATTCCATTAACAATACTTTCGAGATTATTTGTTTTGTGAACACAATATGAGCCTACATTTTTTGTCGGAAATATTATTGCATATATAATGACAAAACAAACTACTGCAATGTCCATTATAATACCTGTAATAAGACCGTCGGGTGTTTTAGATCCATAAAATATGTTCGACAATCGGATAAGGCATCTCTGATTATTAATAAAATAATAACCCCAATTCTCTTTAATGAATTATAATTGGTCCTAATTTCTTGTTAATTAAAATAGTTTTTTGAATACTTATTTGCAATCAGATGTCTTTTCAAATTTTGTGCCATTAAATGAAAAGAAGAAATCTATTTTAAACTTGACAATCTTCAAACTTTGGCCTATCTTTTAACTATGTAGTGTTTGTGATTTCTCAATTATCTTTACGATGGAGGCAATAATGGTTAAATTTTATAAATATAGATCAAAACAACACAGTTAAAATTAAGAGACATAACAAATTGTCTCAATTAATCATGCACCACCACCGCCGATGAAACAAGGCTTCCTACCAGACTCATTGACTTCAGCAGTAGGTTGTTCGCATGAAATCGGAGAAGTAGGCTGTTGCCCGTTAAACGATGTCTGCGATGAAACTGATTTATCCATGCAATCAGGTGTGTTTGGTGGACGTGTTTGGTCTCTATCAGACATCTCTGTGGATTCAGGAGAGGATGTAGTAGTGCTTCTTTGTCCTGTGTGTTGTGTTTCTATGTGGACCTTTTCAGAGAAACCAGGACATGCAGGATTAATGTCCGAAGAAATGTTTGCCTGAATGTCGGTCCTTGAATTTGAAGTTTCTGTAGCAATGAAAAAAAAACCCATTATCATATACTTTCATCTAAGTCAAAATGCAACACTCTTCTCTCGTAGAAATATTGGTATTTAGAATCTAAGGTTGTAAAATCATTGTTGAAGAAAGGTAATAACCAAGGAAAAATATGAGTTACTCTCTATCCAATATCTCTTATTCACTAAACAAAATCAATTATTTAAGATTAAAATGTCTTTGAAATCCGTCAAAAATAAAAATTTTGTACTTATTTTTTTTTTTAACATAGCTTTTTGTATACATGTACTTATTTGCAATCTTTCATAGTTGAGTGACATTATATGAAAAGAATTTTCTTAATTCATTTCTATTTAAAACTTCTCTTTCAAATAAAGAACAAATATTCTAAGTTAATCATGCATCACCTCCGATGAAACAAAGCTTCCTACCAGACTCATTGGTTTCAGCAGTAGGTTGTTCGCTTGATATCGGAGAAATAGGTTGTTCCTCGTTAAACGATGTCTGCGATGAAAATGATTTATCCATGCGATCAGGTGTGTTTGATAGACGTGTTTGGTCTCTATCAGACATCTCTGTGGAATCAGGAGATGATGTAGCCATGCTTCTTTGTCCTGTTTGTTGTGTTTCTAATTTGACCTCTTCTGAGAAACCACAACCTGCAGGGTTGATGTCCGAAGAAATGTTTGCCTGAATGTCAGTCCTTGAATTTGAAGTTTCTGTAGCAATGAACAAATTATCAAAGACTTTCATAAAAAATGAAATTCAAAAACACAAAACAAAATCAAAAATCAAAACACGAAACAAAACAAAAAACTCTGAAATATTTGTACATGTATTTAGAATCTAAGGTTGTGAAATCATTGTTGAAGAAAGGTTAGATTGGGTTTCTCCCTATCCAATATCTCTCATTCACCAGGTTACGGTGGCTAACTACACCTTGAAATAGTTTCTCAAATCAGAAGAAAATTACTTGATTATTATAAATAGCATGATGGATAAAAAAGTATGTAAGGCAAAAAGGAGATCTAATGTGCAATTTTAGATGAAAAATTATTTTTTCAAAAATTTAATTCAGTAAACATGAACAAAAGTTCCAGGCGGATTCGAACTCATGATCTGTGGCTCACAAGCCCGATACTTTAACCACTGAGCTATGACGATATACAACCAAATCGTTTGATACAATCAGTTTAATAAAATATTGAAATCGCCATTTTGTGACTTAGTGTCTTAAAATTATATAAGTCTAGGTGTAGTGGGGTACCTTAAATCAATCATTTAGGATTTTAATGTTTTTGAACCTGTCATAAATGAAAATTGGTCCTAATTTCATGTTAATTAAATAATATAGTTTTTTAAATACTTATTTGCAATCAGATGTCTTTTCAAATTTAGCGCCAATAAATGAAAAGAAGAAATCTATTTTAAACTTGACAATCTTCAAACTTTGGCCTGTCTTTTAACTATGAAATGACTGGGTTTTCTCAATTATCTTTACGATGGAGGCAATAATGGTTAAATTTTATAAATATAGATCAAAACAACACAGTTAAAATTTAGAGACATAACAAATTGTCTCAATTAATCATGCATCACCGCCGATGAAACAAGGCTTCCTACCAGACTCATTGTCTTCAGCAGTAGGTTGTTCGCTTGAAATCGGAGAAGTAGGTTGTTGCTCGTTAATCGATGTCTGCGATGAAACTGATTTATCCATGCGATCAGGTGTGTTTGGTGGACGTGTTTGGTCTCTATCAGACATCTCTGTGGAATCAGAAGAGGATGTAGTAGTGCTTCTTTGTCCTGTTTGTTGTGTTTCTATGTGGACCTTTTCAGAGAAACCAGGACATACAGGATTTATGTCCGAAGAAATGTTTGCCTGAACGTCGGTCCTTGAATTTGAAGTTTCTGTAGCAATGAACAAATTATCAAAGACTTTCATAAAAAATGAAATTCAAAAACACAAAACAAAATCAAAAATCAAAACAAAACAAAAATCTCTGAAATATTGGTACATGTATATAGAATCTAAGGTTGTGAAATCATTGTTGAAGAAAGGTGATAACAAAAGACTAGATTGGGTTTCTCCCTATCCAATATCTCTCATTCACCAGGTTACGGTGGCTAACTACACCTTGAAATAGTTTCTCAAATCAGAAGAAAATTACTTGATTATTATAAATAGCATGATGGATAAAAAAGTATGTTAAGGCAAAAAGGAGATCTAATGTGCAATTTTGGATGAAAAATTATATTTTTTCAAAAATTTAATTCAGTAAACATGAACAAAAGTTCCAGGCGGATTCGAACTCATGATCTGTGGCTCACAAGCCCGATACTTTAACCACTGAGCTATGACGATATACAACCAAAACGTTTGATACAAACAGTTTAATAAAATATTGAAATCGCCATTTTGTGACTTAGTGTCTTAAAATTATATAAGTCTAGGTGTAGTGGGGTACCTTAAATCAATTATTTAGGATTTTAATGTTTTTGAACCTGTCATAAATGAAAATTGGTCCTGATTTCATGTTGATTAAATAATATAGTTTTTTGAATACTTATTTGCAATCAGATGTCTTTTCAAATTTAGCGCCATTAAATGAAAAGAAGAAATCTATTTTAAACTTGACAATCTTCAAACTTTGGCCTGTCTTTTAACTATGAAATGTCTGTGTTTTCTCAATTATCTTTACGATGGAGGCAATAATGGTTAAATTTTATAAATATAGATCAAAACAACACAGTTAAAATTTAGAGACATAACAAATTGTCTCAATTAATCATGCATCACCGCCGATGAAACAAAGCTTCCTACCAGACTCATTGGCTTCAGCAGTAGGTTGTTCGCTTGAAATCGGAGAAGTAGGTTGTTGCTCGTTAATCGATGTCTGCGATGAAACTGATTTATCCATGCGATCAGGTGTGTTTGGTGGACGTGTTTGGTCTCTATCAGACATCTCTGTGGAATCAGGAGAGGATGTAGTGATGCTTTTTTGTCCTGTTTGTTGTGTTTCTATGTGGACCTTTTCAGAGAAACCAGGACATGCAGGATTAATGTCCGAAGAAATGTTTGCCTGAACGTCGGTCCTTGAATTTGAAGTTTCTGTAGCAATGAACAAATTATCAAAGACTTTCATAAAAAATAAAATTCAAAAACACAATACAAAATCAAAAATCAAAACAAAACAAAAATCTCTGAAATATTGGTACATGTATTTAGAATCTAAGGTTGTGAAATCATTGTTGAAGAAAGGTTATAACAAAAGATTAGATTGGGTTTCTCCCTATCCAATATCTCTCATTCACCAGGTTACGGTGGCTAACTACACCTTGAAATAGTTTCTCAAATCAGAAGAAAACTACTTGATTATTATAAATAGCATGATGGATAAAAAAGTATGTAAGGCAAAAAGGAGATCTAATGTGCAATTTTGGATGAAAAATTATTTTTTCAAAAATTTAATTCAGTAAACATGAACAAAAGTTCCAGGCGAATTCGAACTCATGATCTGCGGCTCACAAGCCCGATACTTTAACCACTGAGCTATGACGATATACAACCAAATCGTTTGATACAAACAGTTTAATAAAATATTGAAATCGCCATTTTGTGACTTAGTGTCTTAAAATTATATAAGTCTAGGTGTAGTGGGGTACCTTAAATCAATTATTTAGGATTTTAATGTTTTTGAACCTGTCATAAATGAAAATTGGTCCTAATTTCATGTTAATTAAATAATATAGTTTTTTAAATACTTATTTGCAATCAGATGTCTTTTCAAATTTAGCGCCATTAAATGAAAAGAAGAAATCTATTTTAAACTTGACAATCTTCAAACTTTGGCCTGTCTTTTAACTATGAAATGTCTGTGTTTTCTCAATTATCTTTACGATGGAGGCAATAATGGTTAAATTTTATAAATATAGATCAAAACAACACATTTAAAATTTAGGGACATAACAAATTGTCGCAATTAATCATGCATCACCGCCGATGAAACAAAGCTTCCTACCAGACTCATTGACTTCAGCAGTAGGTTGTTCGCTTGAAATCGGAGAAGTAGGTTGTTGCTCGTTAATCGATGTCTGCGATGAAACTGATTTATCCATGCGATCAGGTGTGTTTGGTGGACGTGTTTGGTCTCTACCAGACATCTCTGTGGAATCAGGAGAGGATGTAGTAGTGCTTCTTTGTCCTGTTTGTTGTGTTTCTATGTGGACCTTTTCAGAGAAACCAGGACATGCAGGATTAATGTCCGAAGAAATGTTTGCCTGAACGTCGGTCCTTGAATTTGAAGTTTCTGTAGCAATGAACAAATTATCAAAGACTTTCATAAAAAATAAAATTCAAAAACACAATACAAAATCAAAAATCAAAACAAAACAAAAATCTCTGAAATATTGGTACATGTATTTAGAATCTAAGGTTGTGAAATCATTGTTGAAGAAAGGTTATAACAAAAGATTAGATTGGGTTTCTCCCTATCCAATATCTCTCATTCACCAGGTTACGGTGACTAACTACACCTTGAAATAGTTTCTCAAATCAGAAGAAAACTACTTGATTATTATAAATAGCATGATGGATAAAAAAGTATGTAAGGCAAAAAGGAGATCTAATGTGCAATTTTGGATGAAAAATTATTTTTTCAAAAATTTAATTCAGTAAACATGAACAAAAGTTCCAGGCGAATTCGAACTCATGATCTGCGGCTCACAAGCCCGATACTTTAACCACTGAGCTATGACGATATACAACCAAATCGTTTGATACAAACAGTTTAATAAAATATTGAAATCGCCATTTTGTGACTTAGTGTCTTAAAATTATATAAGTCTAGGTGTAGTGGGGTACCTTAAATCAATTATTTAGGATTTTAATGTTTTTGAACCTGTCATAAATGAAAATTGGTCCTGATTTCATGTTAATTAAATAATATAGTTTTTTAAATACTTATTTGCAATCAGATGTCTTTTCAAATTTAGCGCCATTAAATGAAAAGAAGAAATCTATTTTAAACTTGACAATCTTCAAACTTTGGCCTGTCTTTTAACTATGAAATGTCTGTGTTTTCTCAATTATCTTTACGATGGAGGCAATAATGGTTAAATTTTATAAATATAGATCAAAACAACACATTTAAAATTTAGGGACATAACAAATTGTCGCAATTAATCATGCATCACCGCCGATGAAACAAAGCTTCCTACCAGACTCATTGACTTCAGCAGTAGGTTGTTCGCTTGAAATCGGAGAAGTAGGTTGTTGCTCGTTAATCGATGTCTGCGATGAAACTGATTTATCCATGCGATCAGGTGTGTTTGGTGGACGTGTTTGGTCTCTACCAGACATCTCTGTGGAATCAGGAGAGGATGTAGTAGTGCTTCTTTGTCCTGTTTGTTGTGTTTCTATGTGGACCTTTTCAGAGAAACCAGGACATGCAGGATTAATGTCCGAAGAAATGTTTGCCTGAACGTCGGTCCTTGAATTTGAAGTTTCTGTAGCAATGAACAAATTATCAAAGACTTTCATAAAAAATAAAATTCAAAAACACAATACAAAATCAAAAATCAAAACAAAACAAAAATCTCTGAAATATTGGTACATGTATTTAGAATCTAAGGTTGTGAAATCATTGTTGAAGAAAGGTTATAACAAAAGATTAGATTGGGTTTCTCCCTATCCAATATCTCTCATTCACCAGGTTACGGTGGCTAACTACACCTTGAAATAGTTTCTCAAATCAGAAGAAAATTACTTGATTATTATAAATAGCATGATGGATAAAAAAGTATGTAAGGCAAAAAGGAGATCTAATGTGCAATTTTGGATGAAAAATTATTTTTTCAAAAATTTAATTCAGTAAACATGAACAAAAGTTCCAGGCGAATTCGAACTCATGATCTGCGGCTCACAAGCCCGATACTTTAACCACTGAGCTATGACGATATACAACCAAATCGTTTGATACAAACAGTTTAATAAAATATTGAAATCGCCATTTTGTGACTTAGTGTCTTAAAATTATATAAGTCTAGGTGTAGTGGGGTACCTTAAATCAATTATTTAGGATTTTAATGTTTTTGAACCTGTCATAAATGAAAATTGGTCCTAATTTCATGTTAATTAAATAATATAGTTTTTTAAATACTTATTTGCAATCAGATGTCTTTTCAAATTTAGCGCCATTAAATGAAAAGAAGAAATCTATTTTAAACTTGACAATCTTCAAACTTTGGCCTGTCTTTTAACTATGAAATGTCTGTGTTTTCTCAATTATCTTTACGATGGAGGCAATAATGGTTAAATTTTATAAATATAGATCAAAACAACACATTTAAAATTTAGGGACATAACAAATTGTCGCAATTAATCATGCATCACCGCCGATGAAACAAAGCTTCCTACCAGACTCATTGACTTCAGCAGTAGGTTGTTCGCTTGAAATCGGAGAAGTAGGTTGTTGCTCGTTAATCGATGTCTGCGATGAAACTGATTTATCCATGCGATCAGGTGTGTTTGGTGGACGTGTTTGGTCTCTACCAGACATCTCTGTGGAATCAGGAGAGGATGTAGTAGTGCTTCTTTGTCCTGTTTGTTGTGTTTCTATGTGGACCTTTTCAGAGAAACCAGGACATGCAGGATTAATGTCCGAAGAAATGTTTGCCTGAACGTCGGTCCTTGAATTTGAAGTTTCTGTAGCAATGAACAAATTATCAAAGACTTTCATAAAAAATAAAATTCAAAAACACAATACAAAATCAAAAATCAAAACAAAACAAAAATCTCTGAAATATTGGTACATGTATTTAGAATCTAAGGTTGTGAAATCATTGTTGAAGAAAGGTTATAACAAAAGATTAGATTGGGTTTCTCCCTATCCAATATCTCTCATTCACCAGGTTACGGTGGCTAACTACACCTTGAAATAGTTTCTCAAATCAGAAGAAAATTACTTGATTATTATAAATAGCATGATGGATAAAAAAGTATGTAAGGCAAAAAGGAGATCTAATGTGCAATTTTGGATGAAAAATTATTTTTTCAAAAATTTAATTCAGTAAACACGAACAAAAGTTCCAGGCGGATTCGAACTCATGATCTGCGGCTCACAAGCCCGATACTTTAACCACTGAGCTATGACGATATACAACCAAATCGTTTGATACAAACAGTTTAATAAAATATTGAAATCGCCATTTTGTGACTTAGTGTCTTAAAATTATATAAGTCTAGGTGTAGTGGGGTACCTTAAATCAATTATTTAGGATTTTAATGTTTTTGAACCTGTCATAAATGAAAATTGGTCCTAATTTCATGTTAATTAAATAATATAGTTTTTTAAATACTTATTTGCAATCAGATGTCTTTTCAAATTTAGCGCCATTAAATGAAAAGAAGAAATCTATTTTAAACTTGACAATCTTCAAACTTTGGCCTGTCTTTTAACTATGAAATGTCTGTGTTTTCTCAATTATCTTTACGATGGAGGCAATAATGGTTAAATTTTATAAATATAGATCAAAACAACACATTTAAAATTTAGGGACATAACAAATTGTCGCAATTAATCATGCATCACCGCCGATGAAACAAAGCTTCCTACCAGACTCATTGACTTCAGCAGTAGGTTGTTCGCTTGAAATCGGAGAAGTAGGTTGTTGCTCGTTAATCGATGTCTGCGATGAAACTGATTTATCCATGCGATCAGGTGTGTTTGGTGGACGTGTTTGGTCTCTACCAGACATCTCTGTGGAATCAGGAGAGGATGTAGTAGTGCTTCTTTGTCCTGTTTGTTGTGTTTCTATGTGGACCTTTTCAGAGAAACCAGGACATGCAGGATTAATGTCCGAAGAAATGTTTGCCTGAACGTCGGTCCTTGAATTTGAAGTTTCTGTAGCAATGAACAAATTATCAAAGACTTTCATAAAAAATAAAATTCAAAAACACAATACAAAATCAAAAATCAAAACAAAACAAAAATCTCTGAAATATTGGTACATGTATTTAGAATCTAAGGTTGTGAAATCATTGTTGAAGAAAGGTTATAACAAAAGATTAGATTGGGTTTCTCCCTATCCAATATCTCTCATTCACCAGGTTACGGTGGCTAACTACACCTTGAAATAGTTTCTCAAATCAGAAGAAAATTACTTGATTATTATAAATAGCATGATGGATAAAAAAGTATGTAAGGCAAAAAGGAGATCTAATGTGCAATTTTGGATGAAAAATTATTTTTTCAAAAATTTAATTCAGTAAACATGAACAAAAGTTCCAGGCGGATTCGAACTCATGATCTGCGGCTCACAAGCCCGATACTTTAACCACTGAGCTATGACGATATACAACCAAATCGTTTGATACAAACAGTTTAATAAAATATTGAAATCGCCATTTTGTGACTTAGTGTCTTAAAATTATATAAGTCTAGGTGTAGTGGGGTACCTTAAATCAATTATTTAGGATTTTAATGTTTTTGAACCTGTCATAAATGAAAATTGGTCCTAATTTCATGTTAATTAAATAATATAGTTTTTTAAATACTTATTTGCAATCAGATGTCTTTTCAAATTTAGCGCCATTAAATGAAAAGAAGAAATCTATTTTAAACTTGACAATCTTCAAACTTTGGCCTGTCTTTTAACTATGAAATGTCTGTGTTTTCTCAATTATCTTTACGATGGAGGCAATAATGGTTAAATTTTATAAATATAGATCAAAACAACACATTTAAAATTTAGGGACATAACAAATTGTCTCAATTAATCATGCATCACCGCCGATGAAACAAGACTTCCTACCAGACTCATTGTATTCAGCAGTAGGTTGTTCGCTTGATATCGGAGAAATAGGTTGTTCCTCGTTAAACGATGTCTGCGATGAAACTGATTTATCCATGCGATCAGGTGTGTTTGGTAGACGTGTTTGGTATCTATCAGACATCTCGATGCAATCAGAGGAGGATATAGCCATGCTTCTTTGTCCTGTTTGGTGTGTTTCTGCTTCTGTAGAAAGAAGAGGAGCTCCAAGATCATCATCTTGTGAAATATTTGCCTCAACATCCGTCTTTGACCTTGAACACCCTGTAAAATAATACGGTATATAATAAAGATGATATTAAAAAACGGAAATATTGGTATTAAGAATATAAGGTCAAAAATAGATGCTAATGCTACTGTAGATTCCTTATTTTACGCGAGTACTTAATTCCGCAACTCAATCGTTTTGCATTAAATCGCGATAATAAAAAATTGCCAGAGCCTAATTTTTATTATAGTTTCATTAAGTTTACACCAGTCCAAAAATTAAAAGCTAATTTTTAAACATCCGCGAGATGTGCATCTCGCGATTTTATGCGGATATTAATTCCTTGCGTTATATTAGGAATCCACAGTATTTAACATAAATGACACTTTATAATAAAGAGAATGAATATCGGTTTTTGAAAACGTCAAATATTCTAATAGTCAGTCAAGTGGATTCAATGACGATAAATAGAAAAACATCAAGATTTCCGTCTTAATATCAAAAGCAATGTTACAATGTTAACAATTCCAATGCAAAAATGCAATTTTAGATTAGTGCGTAAATAATTGATGAAAATAAACATCGTCAATGTGGAATAAAATATGTGAACTAACTGAAATCACATAAAATTTTGAATTGTGAATTGCTGCAGCATATTGAATGCTTTTCCTATATACCAAATAGAGTGTCAACGTAAAAATTTCTGCAATGTAGTTTGTTATATGTAGAGAAACAATGATTTAATAGGCCACATTGCTTTCCTGAGCAGCAATATATGTATGTGACCCGATAATCTAACTTAGGAGTGTCCTGTAGATGTGCATTTTCTTTTACAAATAATTTTTTAATTTAGAGGTCAATTGGTAGATATTAAAACGTTTTTATTGGTTTTAAGAACTTAAAAGCCGAATGTTCAGTTAAACATGATTGGTAGTTTTTTGTTAAATGTGCAATGGGGTTTCAGAAATTTTAATTCCATCCTGTAGTCAATTCGTCGTCAAATGACAATTATCAAATCCCATAAAGTATGGTTCCCAAGACTTCCCTTGCATGTCATGCAATGGCCTCTTCATCTTATTGAAAAATTACAATTTATTTGAAAAGTTTAATTTCATCTAAGGGCCAATAGGTCGACTAAAATGACTTCTTCTTAAAAAAAAACCCAAAAGCCGAAGAGCTTTAAAGGTCACATGAGTTTGAAACGACACCGTTCAGAAAATAAAAAGTTCAGATTACATTATACATTTATTGCAATAAATAGTTAAAAAAAATATTATTGACTAGTTGTTTTAGTATCTCTCAATTTTGACACTGGTAACAACAATTAAAATTGTGAAAATAAACATGTATTAACAAAGTGTAAAATTTGATATAAGCTTAAAATAATGGTTCTGAATTTCGATCACAAAACCTTAGCTTAAGTACATTAATAGCTTTAAAGCTTATGCACGACACAAAGACGAAGTATACTGAGGTCCTAACGGACACAAACTCGTTTGCCGAAAAATATATGAATGAAATGAAAGCAAGTAAACAAATAATTCACAGCAATGTGAACAAGTATTCCTTTTAAAGGAATGATCGGCAATAATGATATATTGATAGCTAGAAGCAATCAACATGATCAGTTTGATGTAAAATAATAAAAAAAGTACTGTATTTTTACAAAATATAGAATATTTTGAATCTGTACAACATAATTTCATTATTATAAACCGTCAACAAATTTAATTTTGAAATAAATTTGGGAAAAGCCGTTCGTAAACTCCTTGTCTAATTTTATATTTTTAACGTAATTATTAAATGTTAATGTATCTTCTTCTTCTTCAGAATACTGAGTAGGGCTCTTCAAAGAGCATTAACACGTATACAAAGAAAGAGTTGTATTAAAATAATTTGATGCGACTGAACCATCATAACTTGCTATTGAGGTCGCATTATAACGTAACCTTGTTTATAAATCAAGCCGTCTTCCTATCTACTATTATGCAACATCAATAGATCGAGGTCAGTTCATGGAGCATCTTCTTATGATTGAGGTCAGTTCATCGAGGTCAACTGCATTACTGAATGAATCTTTCGATCGAAATTCTTACGCGTGAGACAAAATGTGCATTCTTGAATTAACAGGTCGAACTGTATTTTATGTAAGTTTGCATCTCTTAAGGTAAATGAATTAAAATAAAACCGAGTAAAATGTTATATAAATACTAAACCAAACTTCAAGTTTTTATAAGAACTACTAATGCAAGTGGAATGTGTGCGCACGTGGAAGCATTTGCCGGATGCCTCATATGGACACAACAGTGATCGGCCGAAGCCGATCACAAAAAAAATAAAATTCTCTCTCCATCGAAAGTAAAAAATAAATCTTTTTCATGTGTTAAGCATATTATTCAATTGATTTAGAAAAAAAATTGTTTTACAGATCTTACCTTTTTTCCTTGTTTTATCCACTATTATGAATAAAATAGATCCCATAAAGGCTAGTCCAAAAGCAGCTATAAGGACATATTCCAATTTCCATGGGCTAAAAAAAACCAACAAGATAAAGACGGGTCATTCTGAAAAGGCCCTTTAGGACATTCTTTATTTTATTACGAAAAAAGATAATATAGAAAAAAATTATCCATGTACATTTACCAAACTATCTGCACTGTTAACATTTTCCTCTTTAAAGTATTTATATATTTTCAAACTCGTTCATTTTTTTCAAATTTAAAATTTTTAATACAAATATATCAAAGATCCTCTCACATTGTTGAAACTTCTTTATCGAGATTTTACGTTCGAAATTAAGATGTTATGTACAAAACAAATAATCTTTAAGAGTTAAATGTTCAGTGTAATTATTTTTCATGTCTTCTTTATTTTGACTTTTATTTAAATTCTTTTTTCAATTCTATGATTCCCTATAATGTTACCTTTGAGTGTATCTTGTTATCTTTGGCTGTAGTCCGTCTTTCGTAACGTTTTCCTTGTTCTCAGTGAGAATTTCTGGGGGAAACATGTCCTTTGTTTCGTTTTTTATGGTGCCAGGAGAAACAGGTTGCGAGGAACTCACTTCTTGAGATGCAGTATTATAGGGGCCAGTTGATGAAGTTAAAAGTTCATAGCAAACGTGGTCTGTATTTAAAACCAGTGTAACACATATACTTTTTCGATATATTTTAAATCACATGTAGAACTGATTCATAAAAAAGAGAAATTGTAGAACTTTAAAAAGAGGTCAACAAAAATTATAATGTGTCTGTTAAAGGGACATGGTCACGATTTTGGTCAAATTTTGTTTTTCTATTATTATTGTTTACAATGCTTTAATAATGCATATCAAATGATCAAATAAAATTTCAGAGTCAGTCGTAGAGTTAAAAGCAAGCTACAGAGCTCACAATTTTTTGTTATGTAAACAAGGCTCGTGCCATGTTATAGTTTACATTAGTTCAATATACCGTTAAAAGTTATTTTTTAAGCTGAGTTTCTCCATCTGCTGAATCCTTTTTAACATTAATTTTAGGTCTTAACCTGTAATTTTCTTTTCAACTCTCCAAATGTAAAAAAATAAACATGACCTGGGCTCTGTTTACATAACAAAGAATTGTGAGTTCTGTATCTCACATTCAACTCGACGACTGACACTCCAATTTTAGTTGATCACTAGAAATGCCTTACTAAAGCATTGTAAACATTAAAAACGGAATAATAAATTTTGACCAAAGTCGTAACCATTTCCTTTTAATACGAAACACGAAACAGAAATTATAATCTAAATTAGGCGAGATTTATTTCTTAAACTCATCTCAATTTGTCTCATTTTGTCCAACACAAACTATTTTAAACGAGTTTTAGTCCCAATTCTACAATTTTTTTAACCGTATATATTGTTTTAACAGTGTATACATACGTTTAAACTGCTCTGTTGAGTTATAACTGTATGGACAAGTAGGACATGGTATTTCTGTTCTTCGTATAGAATTAAAACCCTCGTGATATGTTCCACAGACTTCGCCTTAAATACAGGTGATTTCATCAAACATAAACGTGCATGGCAAGGCATTTTTGGGGTTTTTTTATATGGAAAAAATTAAGTTTTTCAAATGGAAAAAAATGTAGAGATCAAAATGCCAACAGATGTTTTTTTTTCTAAACAAAATCTGAATAAGTTGCTACCAAAGTAAATACAAGAAACACCTTAGAATACTATGCACTAGTGGGTTCAATAAATGGTAATTATGTATCGTGCACCATTATCATTTCGTATTTGCAAGAATTTTCTCGACTCTTCCGATCTAGAAGCATTTTTATGCATTTTTCTATATAGATTACAAAATGAAGAGATATCTTATACATATTGAAGATCAAATTATGTTAAATTTTCTTCATATTGTTAATGAGTGCTTATTCCACGGTTAAATTCCGTTTAAGCTTTCAGTTTAAGTTTTACCCCTACTTTGCATTGCATGTTATCTGCTCTGTGAATTTTACAAAAAATATTTACTTTGGGTCATTGTTTTTGTCAGTGACCGTGCATTATCTGTCGACCTTCTTGTGTGAACATTTAACACTATCAGACCGTTTTGAGAAAGTACCTGGCTTTTCTTGACTTATTATAACTTTTTTATTTATTGGTTGTACAAAACTTAATTATAAAATTCTTATAACGTTTTAGCTACAATCTAATTTCCTTCTTGATTTTTGTGCTAAAGCCAGTTTTTACAGTCATGTAGAATAAATACAATACGTTTTCATCATACATATACTTCTGGACATCTAGTAGGTAAATTTGGCGCAAATTAAGCGCAATACATGTAAGTCTGACCAATTGTGCATATGCCTATATAGTAAACTTACTAACTGAACAGATTTCGAAGGCATTGATGAACACTTTTCTGAGGAATGGGACTTGCTATGTACTACTGTATCTTTCTCTCCGTCTCCAGTGAACTCCATTATCCCCACTCGTTCACGTGTTTAACAATTTGTAGATTTCCCAGTACAACCTGCATTATCTTCATCTTTTATATTCTTTATTCGCTTCAAGAGCAATATGTAATGCATTGTACATTGGCCATTCGTTTCTATCTACTTTGTCTTGAAATGAGTTAGAGTTTACTACAGTCCTCATTTATACCCTTTTTACTTTTTCCTATCTAATAACTCATATAGATTTTAGTTGTCTCGCCCTAACCAATAGTTGTACTTTCTTTGCAATAGAGAATTTACCAAAAATGACCAGATGGGCGGAAGCTTATAAAAAGAGTATGTGGAAAAGAGAGGAAACTGGTTTTGGGGTTATTTTTAAATAATGTTCCCTTTTTAGGGATGTTTCATTTCACCTGAAATGATCACATGGGTATCAAAGATTTCAGCACAATAAAAACAAGTAGGCTACTTTTGAACTCTAAACTAAGGCTCCTATATTTAAACCAAATTCGATATTTTCAGGGATGTATCGATCTCTTCGACCCTTACCTATAATATTAAGTGAGGGAGCACACACTTCAATCAAAGCAGTTCTCTGTCTGTTTAGAAGACAATGGTATTCAAACGATTTACAGTTGTTGGGTATGGCTGGACAGTTTTTCTTCTTCGCAGATTCAATGTATGTTTGTTCGTCTACCGGGCAGAACTGAACAATTTTCATTGTAGAATTGGATGCATTGCAAGGTATCTCAAAGCCATGGCTGACCTTAAATAATTATCATTTGATATTTAAAACGAAAGTAGAACAAAATCGTACAATCAATACCTGTCACTATTTATTAGATAGTGCGATCTTGATTACACTCATTACAAATTTACACAAGGTGTAGTAATAAGAAAACACAAATTGATATTAATTTTTAAATTCTACCTTGGAAAGGCTAGCAATCAAAGATATAAAATGCATAAATGTCTTCATTTTGGACATCATGGAGGTTAGTCTCGTTCAACCAGACGCTCGGCTGTCTCCGTATATCTCCAACGAGCAGCTCGTCGGAGATTTACGGAGACAGCCGAGCGTCTGGTTGAACGAGACTACATGGAGGTAAACCGTAAACGCAAGATAATACTTTCGGTTATCCTATATTGCGAATATTTGAGAATTGTAACATATAGTGGCATATTTCTGTCCCGTACATGCAGGATAAATTATGCCAACATGCAAGATTATTATATCTAAAATGTCTAAGAAATTGACATCTGATCATATTCAAACCTGATTTTTTATGGATTTACTGACCAACGCCAGTATCTAACATAATGTTTGCAGATTGCAACATAATTATATTGACTTGCGACTTATTGATTAATACATGCAATGAATAAATGTCAAGATAATTATGTTTATATGCGACTTGTTTATATCAACATGAAAGATAACTCTGTTGACTTATTTTTGTCAACTTGCAAGATAATCATGTTGAAATTATGTTGACATGCGACTTCATTTATTTTCAATATGCTGCACGATATACAGAATCATTTCTTTATCAAATTTACCATGGTCCGGCTTTAAGAGATTTGATCTCGTCACCAACTGGTATATACCGGGTATATCCCCTTATACGTAAAAATGATATGCTGTTCTTAAATATATATCTTAAATTTGCTTTAGAAAACATACATATCATACTTTACATGATGCAATATAATTAAAATTGATCTCTTTAAAAAGGATATGCAATTGGCGGTAAAATAACAACTGCGGTAGGAGAAGGATGACAAAATAAGTATATCGATTGAGTTTTAGGCGTAAACTTAGGCCGTTTTGACAGTCTAAGAAAAATTAAAGATGTGTACCGTGCCTATTATTAAGTAGGGGGTATATTTTTTGCATTGCAAATAACGGCAGTTGTCATGCACATACTTATTGTGTGTGTGAAACATTTATTATTTATTTCACTTTAAAGTTGTTCAGTTCAACGTTAACATTTTAATGTCTCTGTGACTCTGCACTTACCAAAAGAACAATCTCATTGAATTGGAAATGTAACACACAGTTTTCTATCATATTTATTTTTAGAACATTCATGGGTATTAATGATTTACAATCCATTTTTTTTAACAAATGCTCTCTATAAATGATCTTATCAAAATTTACGTCCGGTGTTAAGACGAAAATATAATATCGGCAGAAAGTTATTTTTCTACGAAGAAAAATGTTTTTGTAAAGATGCAATATTTCCCAAAGATAAATGTAATGGAGGAGGGAATATATCACACTGACTCAATATTGAAATATATTTTTTAATTGGTTTTTAGCTCACCTAGAAATTCAATTCACTCACACTATCAATATGACAATACATGGTGTACATTTATATAATTTTCAATTGTTGATTAAATATCAGATACAGTATAAATTAAAATGTTCTAGGGGGACACACTAATTCATAAAACGTGAGTATAAATAAACAGAGTTCTTTCAGTCTAAACGGAGCGAAATTTTAAATACGAATATTTTGCAAAAAAATCCCGCTTTGTTATATTGTTGGCAATATTGAAATTCCTTCTTCAAAATCCTGCATAATGCATTAGAGATTATATATGTTGTAGGCTGTGAGGGTTTAGGAAATCTTTTTGAAACGGGCCCCTGGAGCCCGTTTTTAAGATAATTTCAGAATTTCATAAGATAAGACTGGAATAGTGAAACAGATAAGAAATGAACGTAGGAAAAAGTTCTTTCCTAAGATATATAATCAAGTAGTAAGATATATTGTAAGCCACTTTTATATCATTTCGTTAATTCTAATCTAATATCGATCATGTAAATTCTTTCAATATGGCACAATATAAACTTTCTAAGTAAATGTAAAAACTGATTCCCTTATTCACCTAGAAACATATTAGAAAAAATTTAAAATGTGTAAATAGAGTGTAAATAGTGTAGTGTCTATGTGCATGTTCTGAAATTTTGTATAATATTTTACCTTCACATGCATACACGAGTACATATTAATAGTACTGTAATAAATCCGTATATATTCTTTAAACACGGTATTTTTTGAATTTGAGAGATCGCAGTATCTTTCTTGTTTTTGCTACATGTACATATAATTCTTTATTTTAAATATTTATATTTGGATATGCATGACAGTGTGAATCAATTGAAAACATTGGTCACTGCTAGAATTTCTGTTATTCTTTATAAATGATCGAGTGCATTTTTTTGTGTCTAGTTGGTCTATTATAAATAGTCCATATACAGATATGCTTAATCCTAAATTAAAAATACTCGTTGAGATATCCAATTTTTATGACTTGACTATATCTTACGGTATATTCTAAATAGAATACAATAATCACATGCAGTGACAAGTAGAATTTAGAATGGAAAGATGTGGAACTTTTAAAGTAAGTTTAATGTAACGCGTGTTATCTTGTAATGGTTGATATAAGAATGGAATTCTTTTTTTTTTTTTACAAAAGGTAACATCGCAAATAAATGCATCTTGGCTGATAGAGGAAGCGAGGATAAAAGGCAAAAGTTTCTGAATGAAACAGCATTCCCATGGATGATTTAGCATCGACATACCTAAACCACTTCCCGGTCACTCCTACCCCTCCCAACAAAAAATCAAATAAACAACCCTTCTCTCCGCCGCAATGAAAACACCGAAAATTTCTTTCGTAAAAGAAAAGCTTATTTCGTGGAGGGATAGGACAAATCATCCAGTCATTCTGTAATTGAATTTTAATTTAGTATTTATTTCTGTTTTTATCAAAATACTTAAGGTATCAGTGATTCTCGGCTATGAATAATTTAACTATCATCAGTGCACTAGCTATAACAATACCCGCTACCCATCTGCGCGTGCGACCAGATAATCTAAAAAAATGTAAAAATTAAGTCACCAAAGAAATATATGTATATTTTGATAGTTCTAAAGTTTAAGAGTTAAGAAGTAAAGTCAAAAAGTCTTAATGATAGGTGTATTCTAGTATTTTTGTTCAACTTTAATGTGCATGTAATTCATTTCAATATAAAATAAACAGTCGCCATGTTAAGTTTGTTCGATCTAAGACATCGATTTACCTGTCTTAAAGTTAAGACATAACTTAGGAATTTCATAAGATAAGACAGGAATAGTGAAACGGATAAGTAATGAACTTAGGAAAAAGTTCTTTCCTAAGATATAACTTAGTCCTAAGTATGCTTTGTGAAACGGGCCCCAGCTTAATCAATTTAGAAACATATTAATTAGAAAAATCCCTGGAAAACATTGTAACGGTACAAGAATGTCAGATCACAGAGCGCTTGAATTTGAACTAGATATATATATATATATATATATATATATATATATATATATATATATATATATATATATATATATATATATATATATATATATATATAAACTTGCAAGGAAAGGGTTACTGGAAAATGAATGTTTCAATTATAAATGAATACGAATTTAAAAAGAATATTACTCAAATAATAAGAGATACCGCAAAACTAGAAAAATCATGTGTTGAAAAATGAAAAATACTTAAACAAAGGGTTAAACATTTTTCAATAAATTATTCGAAAGACCGTCAGAAAACACTGAAACAAAGTATTTTGAATATTGAAAAAGAAATTTCAGTAATCGAACTCTTACCTCATCATCTAATAAATATGAAAAGAAAACGAGAATTGGAAACTCAATTAAGTTACTTTATTGATAAAAAAGCAAACGGTGTACAAATTCGATCTCGTGCTAAATGGATACAAGAGGGTGAAAAAAATACCAATTTCTTTTTGGGACTAGAAAAAAACATCAATCCAACAATGTGATAAATGAAATCGAAACAGATAAAAAAGAAATTCGCTCTTCCACCTGTGATATTTTAGGAGAAATGTGCAAATTTTACGAAAAGTTATATAATTTTAACTCAATACCCGATAACGAAATAAACTCATATCTAGGCGACTGTGAAATAATGCACTTAACAGAAAATAATAAAAAAAAAATTGTGATAGTTTTCCAACACCTGAAGAATGTAAAGATGCAGTAATGAATTTAAAAACAAATAAATCACCGGGTCTAGACGGAATACCAAATATATTTTATCAATGTTTTTGGAAAGATTTATCTACCATGTTCTACAGTATGATGAAAGAAACATCCACAAATGACGTAATTAGATACACACAAATACTCTCAGTCATTTGGAAGTAAACGTCTGTTAACAAATTACAGGCCAATAAGCTTAACAAATACGGATTATAAAATAATCGCATTTATCTTTGCTCGACGCTTAAAAAATATCATAGACAAATACACAAGCAATGAACAAAATGCGTATATTCAAGGTAGATTTATAGGTATAACCGCAAGATTAATTTTAGACATTTTGAATATTGTGAAAATAGATTTTGAAAAACCCTTTGATTCGGTCGAACGGAATTTTCTGTTTAAAACCCTAGAAAAATTCAATTTCGGAAAATGCTTCATAAACTGGATAAAAATATTGTATAAAACCCCAACTTTTCCATTAAAAAAATAACGGATGGGTGTCAAAAACATGCCAAATGAAAAGAGGAATCAGGCAAGGATCTCCAATTTCCGCGATTCTGTATCTTTTTGTAGAGGAAATCTTATGGGCAAAAATTAAAAATAACGTAAATATTCAGAGTTTCAAACACAAAAATTCAGATAAAGAAATTAAAAATATACAACTTGCAGATGACATGACGCTAACACTTAAAAATATTGAATCTTTGGTACATGCAATTAATACAATAGAGATCTTTGGTAAACATGCTGGTTCAAAAATTAATTTAAACAAAACGGAATGCATACTGTTTGGTACTTTAAAAGATCAATACGTTACCATAAACGGGATTAATGTCGCAAAGCACGTAGTAAAATGCTTAGGCATATATCAAGGCTACGACAAAATAGAATGTTATAAAAAAAATTGGATGAAAGGCTATCATGACATAGAAACACTATTTGAATCTTGAAAGAAAAGAACATTAACACTTTTTGGTAAATGCTCTATAATAAATACTCTAGCGGTCCCTAAATTAATATATGTATCCACAATACTAGAACTACCGGAAGAAAACTATTTTAAAAATATGAATAGATTAATTTTTACTTTTTTATGGAACAAACATGATAGAATAAAGAGAAACACTGTGATAGGGGATATAAAAGACGGAGGAATAGGTTTAATAGATATTGAATCAAAATTAAAAGCTTTAAAAGCAGCATGGGTACCTATAGATTATTAGAAACTAAACACGTTATAAACGACTTCGTGAACAGCTTTTTCAAAGAATTAAATATAGACATTCGTTATATCTCAATCACATCAGAAACATCTATTAAAAAATTCGATATTGTTCAAAAAATGCCCCATTTCTACAAGGGAGTTTTTTTTAATATGTGCAAAACGAGGCCTAAATTTAAAATTACAGAATCATTTTTGAAGAAACCTATTTGGTCTAATAGCTCTTTCACTTACAAGGGCAAATCTGTTTGTTTTAAAAATTGGATAAAAAGTGGAATTTTATTTACAAAGCATCTTTTCAATATAAATGGGAAACTAAAATCATTGGGTGATCTTTCAACTGTTATACAAAACAAACATTATTGGCTTTGTGAATATACCATAATTCAAAAAGTATTTAGGAAATATGAAAAAAAAACCTGTGATTTTTCAAAGATAGATTTCATTCATATAGAAATTGATGATTCCAGAAAAACAAAACACTAATTTTCTTTATTCCACACTAAAAAATAAAAAAAAAATCAAATTTCATGTTCACAGCAAAAATTAAGTAACGAGTTTCAAATTAGCTCGAATTCAGACTGGGAATGTATTTATTTCAATTAAATAAGATCAGTGGAAGATAAAAAAAAAAATAGCAGAATTCAATTACAAACTTCTTAATAACATTTAATGTAATAACCTATATTTAAGCAAATGGAACAGTCAAGTAAATTAAAAATGTAAAGTGTGTCAAAATGACACAGAGAATATAAGACATTTAATTTTTGATTGTAAAAATGTTCAGAAAATATGTAATTAATAACTTTTCAAGTTCATTGGAAACATGTTATCATTAGTTTTTACTCGGCACAAAACAACACAATCAGAATGTACAACCTACTTTTCTCTTTTATTGCATTTAAAATATACAAACATAAAATGTATTGTTACGCCTTGATAACACTGAAGAAACAGAACAATCTTTGTTTTATGCAGTAAAAGATTCTGTTTTGATTAATTCAAATGTTTAAAAATGTATACGAAAGACCTGTGATGAAATTGTCTTTAAAAATTGTATTTAAAGCTATACTTGTAATTGGCATTATGTACAAAATTCACTACATGGTGGGTCAGCCATCCTGTAGGTAATTCGATCCGGGTAGTTTTATATCTATAGACTCTGAAGATGTGTTGGGATGTTACCTCTGGTTGAATGTGAGTGAAATATAACTGCACGTGTATAAATGCATTATATTATACCACGTTGTACATGTTTATGCTTTGTTATTCCTTATTGCACTGTATATCTATTTTTTGAATCATCAAATAATCATTATGTATCTAATATTTAAATATCTACGTATACGAATTCATAAAAAGGTATATATATATATATATATATATATATATATATATATATATATATATATATATATATATATATATACTTAAATATATAGACACGTGTATTCTTTTTTTAGTTTTATGAATTTTTATTATGATTCAGATACCAATATAAGAATGTAAACTTTATTAATATACGATTACATTTAAAAATGTTTCGTAAATAACAAATTTCCAATCCAGTGGGCCCCTGGCACCCCAGGTGAGGAATTGTAGAGGGCCTCTGAGTAGGTTTTGCCTCAAAATATTTTGTACGATATGAAACAAATTTATACCAAAAAAAGTTCAATACTACGGATGGAATCAGAATTAATTTCTTAACAACTTTGCTTCAATAATGCATTAGAAATTGTTTATTCCTTTACAAGTTATTGACAAAAAACTTTTGAAGCTCTAACTCCCTAATACATGTAATAGGGACCAGTCCCCTTTTTCTTCATACCGAATGAAAGGTCTCGGTAAGACCCACAACTTTTGAAATACATCTTATAACAAATTATTATTAGGTGGAAAGCTAGAAAGGAAAATAGATGAATTTGTTTGCAGTTTTTTCCAACCTATTACCACTCCTTTTATTTGCATTTAAATAACAAATGGATAGTATCTTGCACCTTTTCAATGTATCTACTCCCAAACCAGCCAATCATAGAGACTCTGTCACTCATCGTTAAAGCTAAACCCATCTGACAAAAAGGGTCGTTAAATTTTACTAAAAGGGGAATAATTCAAAACTGGATGAGGATTTTCATCTAGTAAAATATGAAACGACAACATCGCGCGGCATGTGATCAGACCTGAAAATTTCAAAAGAGTCTGTGAACAAATGAGCGAGATATTAAAGATCAAAGTTGGCGTCTAGAAGAAAAAAAAGATAAGAAATCTGAAAAGGATGACTGCACTTAGCGCCGGGTTTTGGGTCTTTTTCGGTCGCTTCTGTTGCGTTTATTTCTTAACCTAATATCACTTTTGTTTATTTTATTAAAGAGTTTTGTCAATTTCCAACATAAGTTAAGATTTAAAGACTGTGACACAATAAACTTCTATGTTTTTCTCCTTACAACTTAGTAAGAAGAATCAGTTTTTTCTCATTTAAACCATCAGTGCATGTTTGTCTAGTATTTATCTCCCTTTAACACAACTAAAGCCCCGGTCACACTCTCACGATTTATACTACGATTGCCCACGAATTACTAAAAGTTAAAAATCGCACTTATTCGCCAGTTCAGTCTGGCGATAATTCTACAAACGGTGCTTTTTTCGAATCTAGTACGACTCGACTACGATGTCTGGTCGACAATGTACGATGTTTATGCGATAACAGGACGCGTTGTGGCGATTCATGAACGAATTTCGGCGATTAAGTAACGAACGATTTGAGATCTTCCTACGAGCAGGTAAGATGGAAGACGATTTTTATACATCTTAGCTAGCCAAGGGTTTTCGGTCCACTCTGCTCCCCATAAACCCTTGGCAGATTTCATTACGAAAACTCGGTGATGCGGTGGCGCTATCTAGCGAGCAATTTGAGTTGCGCCCCTTGTATATTTACATTTAATCGAATGAAACAACGTGTAATATACACGCTACGGCATAAATACAACTTGAAAACATGTTGACTAGCAAGAATAGGAACATAATTAACGATGCTATACAATGGGAATGAAGATATAACCTTGAGAAAGCAAGGAATGTTTTATTTATAGGCCTAGTGTTTGTAGAACCCTGTACCGGGAGTGAAAAAGTCGCTATATATAACTGCATTCAAGCCATAAAACCAGGTATCGTTGTCGTAATTATTGTGGACAAAAAAAATAAATAAAATACAGCTCATTGAACGATTGAAACTCTAACCATAAGCAGGGACGTACATGTATATACTAACGGGATAGGCAACTTCTTCATTCGTCATGTTTACTTCCCAATATATACGATCACACGAGCCTTGACAAGTTTGTAAATCTCTGTTTAATCCAGTAAAATACATCGTTTTTTAAAGTGATCTGGTTAGACCATCCTTGTAGAGATATTGTACTCGAGCACTTGTGCCACAACTTGTGAAAAGCACCGAATGTTTTACCAAAGATCACACGTGTGTTTCTTTTAAAAGTTTATTTATATGCGAATGTTTACAACGTTGCGATTGGATCAGCTACTCGCAGCTGCAGCCAATCAGTAAACGGAGCTTGTCACCGAGTTTTCGTAACGAGATCTGCCAAGGGTTTATGGGGAGCAGAGTGGACCGAAAACCCTTGGCTAGCGAAGATGTTTTTATACGATACTCTCACAAATGAGTACGAAATTGTACGATTGATACACGATATTCCCACGAATAAATACGAGTTTTTACGATTATATATCTGGTATGTTAATTTATAAAGTGATTATTGAACAATTAAATTAATGATTGCATTTTTGAGTAAAATACTTACCTGGAAGTATTTTTTTAATTTCACATAGGATGAATTATGCAATCAGAGTAATATTCAAATAGATTATTAAAGATATATGGAAACACGTACACGTAATGTATGTAAATTTGTGAGTTAAGATTACCAACAAATACATATTGTGACACTGTTTGCAACTGTGAGTAAAATTGTTTTGATAATTTGCTGACGGGCGTTTATTATTGTAATTATAAACGAACAAGAAGATATTGTTTTAGTTCATGAATTGTTTAAATAATCATGAAAGCGGCAGCAGTAATGTTTGATTTGTTCCCTGAATAAGATTATCAATGAAGAAGAAAATTCATGAAGAAATTACAAGTATATGTAAAATTTCGAAAGACAAGGTTCTGCAAAAACCTTACATATTTACTGAACGATGTACTTAGTAATCAAAAGAAGAATACTATTGCAAAACACTAACTAGTCTCGTATTTTCGTACTAACTCGTAGTTCACTCGAGAGGTTCTCGTATTGTACTCGCCCCCGATCGCCTGTTTTCGTATTGTATTCGCATCAAATCGAACTATACATTCCCATTCACTCGGATGACTCTCGGGGAAGACTCGAGAAACAATCGCATGAACTCGTAGAATACCCGGGGTAGATCGTAGGATATCCGTAGCATCGTAAGTACTACGAAGAATTGCGAGTTTCCTACGGATGTTGAAGATTTATTGCGACTATGTGCACGAGTGCAGTGCGAGTGTCGTGAGAGAGTCTTAACGATTACTTAAAAAAATCGTACTGTGGGCACGATTGTTTTGAACATGCTCAAAACAATCACAGCGTTTGGCGATTTGCTGCGATGAAGGAAGAGAGTCTACGACTATCTCTACGATGAACCCCGAATAAGTGCGATTATTCAATTCGTACACTATCGTAGCTCAAAATCGTGACAGTGTAACAGGGGCTTTAGATAATGCAAATATACAACTATGGCTAGACGGAGAACAATAGACAAACATGCGCTGACTATGTATGAAATCAGTCATTATCGTATGGAGACTCAAGAAATCGTGATGACCCCCGCTTAACAAAACAAATTCGTACATGGTAACACGGTCACCATACTTTTATTTAACGCAATTACGTAAAGTTGCAGTTTGGATGTTGACCATTTCTGCAATTGAAAGAAAAAATCTTCTTTTAAAAGTTTATTTTCTCGCAAATATCGATGTCCTTAAGTGCAGTCATCCTTTTTCAGAATAATAGTAAGGTCTTCCGTTCGAAACGGAAGACCTTAATAACTTCCAGAATTTAGGGACACAGTCATGTGGATTTCACTTTTGTCTCAATTTACTGAAAAAATCACGAGCGAAATTTTTATAATATTAGGCTATGTAAGAACATTAAACAACACTGGGAATCGCCATTATGTTGAAAAGTATGTTCGCATTCTCAAAGTTAATTCGATCGGGTTCGATGTTCATAAATAGTGAGTAAATTCGAGCGAAAATCAAAATATTCCATGACACATGCCTGACATGGTTCAAGAAGGCTAAGCTGCTATTGTAATTAATATTGTCGTTATGAATCGATTAAGAAATGAGATCAGAAGATATGTGAGAGAAACTGAAAATGTTCTGAAACATCCTAAAACTACGGAAGAGGTTACTAGCTGTATCGAGGAATTTTACAAAATAACAGTGGGACATAAACCCACTATTCAAGCCAAATTCAAAGATATCTGCTTTGTCCGTGAAGTTTTCTTATCAGAGTTTTATCCAATCGTTCTTAATGTCCTCATTCAAAATTTAAAGATGGAATGGTTCTCAAATCCAGATCACAAGCATTTGTCGAAAGTGTTTGACAAATCTTTCACTGACGGTGATGCAGCTGGGGCCTTCACTGTTCTTATTAGAAGTGTTGACAACCTAGAGTAAGGTCTTTGGCTTCTAATTGAACATATAACATGTAAATGGTGTGACTGTCGGGCCGAACGCAGATTTTTAAGCATGCATTATTAAGAGAAAGTCTGATTAGGGGAAATTAAGCGCCATCAGTAGTTAACTGTCTGAAGAAATAAATTATAATGGTGCTAATTATTTTCACAGAATTTGTTTTGAAATAAGTTTAATCAGTTCAAAACTAAAGCAAGTTTTTGTGCACCATAAATTGCAACTTTTTAACATGTACAGAACTGTACCTCCAAGGTTGTCTATCTAATTTTTATCAAACCGGTAGCTACATGCAGAACTGCAGCTTTAAGGTAGATATTCAGATCAGCTTGATTCTTGGACTGACATCTTAATTGGGAAGTCCTATATGTTTCATATCTGGGAAATCTTTCTCAACTTCTATCACTAGTCATGTGTCTCGCCTCCTTCAATTTTGCAGCTCAATTGACATAATAATTGTTCATTTATTATTGAATATTTATTTATTTTATGAAAATCTTGTGTTTCAGTGTTTGTTTTAAACTGAATAAGTGTGTCTCCCTTTTGGAAAAGTTTCTGGATGATCATGGACTATTCCAAATAATCCAGACAGCATGTAAAACTGCTCCAGATAGCAGTCTGGATTTTGTTTGGGAAGACCTCATTAGTTTGATTGCCACCCTACCAGACAAGACAGCTAACAAACTACAGCTCCAGAACAGGTGTGTAGATAGGACCTATGTATTGTCCATTTAAAGTAGATTTATGTACGTAGGTAGTAAATGGTACTATAGATTAAACCTATGCATGCACTATTTAAACAAAAGATTTGGATGGTGGCATATTTTACATGCTAAAAAACACTAATTTCTCGTTTTGAGGTTTTGTCACGAGTTAATGATTTCAATCAGTTTTGTTTTATTTAATCTGTGCTATTGTCATGATTGTTGACTTGAGAAGATATATTGGTTATAAAATGTTAAATATTTCATTATGATATAATTTTATTTCACAATTTTCAAATTATTCTATTTATCAGGATGAACACTTAGAAGTTATGTTAACAGGTTAAGTGTATATTTCTTATATTTGCTTACATACAAACCTAATAAGTAAGTTTTAGCCCTTAAGAAGAAATATGAACTAATTTAAAAGCAATGTTTAAATAAAATTCACAGTCATGAACATGGTATAAGTACTTTATCTTTTGAGGAGCCCTTTGGGCTACACAGGATTTGAACATATTACCAACCTGAGTTCATATCCCATTAAACATTATGACATTGGTCTTCTTTTTTTTTCATCATAATCATATTTCTTAAGCTTTATAAATCTAATCAAATATCTGTATTTTGATTTGAAGGTTTATCACAGTAGGCACAAATCTAAAAAGTGGCATGTATGTTTTCTTTAATTATTTATTTCATTATTAATTCTGGGTATAAAAGCAATTATCACATATGTATAGCTGTTTAATTTGAGGTGGCTATCACTCCATGTAATAAATATTTGATATTACACTGTGTATTCACGTGATGTCATATTTAAACACTACATATATAGCTTTAAGTCAGGTGATTGACTTAATTAGATTGAAAAAGTAACAAAATTATAAATTTGAAAAGCAAAGACATATGTATTAGTGAAGTTTGAATTTTGAAGGATATGGCATATGCATCAAAAGACTGCAGTTTACATTGATTTATAAATTTTCTTTTATAAATTAAAATGTTTGAAAATGAAATGTTTGTTTATTTGGCTTGGACTTCTTTATTCATGTGTAAATATCTCGTAGTAGTGTTTCAGAATCGGACAGAAAACACTATTGATTATCGAATCGAATCGGAAACACCATTTCGATTCATAATCGAAATTAATCGGAGATTTTCAACTTACTGAATTCAGTTATTACATGTACATTTACTTTTTATATTCAAGCAAATAAAACTAACATAGGCATTTGCAAAATAAATTTTAATAAATTTTGGTCATAAATGTACTTATATAGTTTTTTAAACTTCTATTATTATTATTAAATCAAAAACATGAAGTTATCTTTCAGCTTGATAGATTTTGTTTCTAGATAAATAACACAATTAGTCAATACAAGTATTGTATTTTAATATAGACATTCAGCTTTTGCAGGTAAACACAGTAACTGTTATGTAACAGAGTGTAATTACTATTATAACAATCGAAGCAGTAGTAAGTTATGAACATTCTGTTCAATTATCAATTATGTATCAGAAAAATACAGAACATGTACCAGGTATTTACCCCTATTCAGTTTTTAACTTTTCACCAGTACAAATCCATTTTCATTTTCAAAAACACTATTGTGTCCACCTGAGAGGTCTCATTCTAGATCTTAAATTTTAAATCATCGTAAATGCTCATCATAAAAAAGATTTTAATTTAAAAAATAGAACTAGCAAGCTTCAAAAACTCGCAAAAACAACAAAACATGTCTAATATGCGCACGTGCGAGTCAGGGCGCGAAACTGTCAGATTTTCTGCAGAGTTTGCAAATGACGACCGCCATATCTAAGTTCTGTTTACTTGGTGGACCTTCTTTGTTCTTAGGTAAGCCTAAATATTTCCATACAACCGACTGAGTAGTCCAAAATATCTGACTTTTTCCTGGCTTTTAAACGATTTTGAGATCTTACTTGCCTGGCAAGTAAAATATCAAAATCGTTAAAAAAGCCAGGAAAACGTCAGATATTTCGGACTACCAACCGGATTGCCCCGGGATAAGGGTAGATCTGAGACTCTGTCCTTGCGTTCTGCTCACTGTGTTTAGCCATTTTTACTTGGAACTTTATTTATTTCATAGAGTTATCGTTCTTTTCGGAAATTAAAAAATGCTTAGAACCGGCACAAAACAGATTTGTTTACCGCGAGTTCAAATTTTTGTCAAACATTCACAGACTATCGATGTCAGCTTTCAGCTATCGATTGTCTGCATCGGTAGCAATCTAACAATGATTTTTCGATCGTCAGTGACTATTGCTGAATCACTATCTTGTAGTAAATGAATTGTGCGGCTTACAACTTTGATGTTTATAGAAAAGATTGCCAAGGCTCAGGGATAGAAAACACGCAACTTGTTGGATAAAAATCATTTAACATCGCAAAGTTTCAGATTCATAACCTTAGATTGGATGTCTACACTGTACAGTAAAACTTGTTACCCATGGGTATGGCGAAATCTCTGATACAAAGTAAGTCGCCAGCAAAATTCTTAATAAATCCTTGAAAACTGGGTTATGATGAACTCAGCTTTAACAATTTACAAATACATCAAATTGATTTTTAGTCCTGTAGATGTGAAAAATGCAAAATTTACATCTTTTACAACGAACTGTTCAATAGTTTTTAAACTGAGCAATACCAGTTGACAAAATTGTTTGAATGAATTTATTTTCACATATATGCTTCAATTTACCATCTGATTATTTGAGATTTCCAAAGAAGATATAACAAATTACGGAATATAGCAAAGTAAATCCACTGGTCCCTAGGATTGCGCTATAACAAAGTTTTACTGTATGCCTCAACCTTTTATGCTGTGTCTTTCATAAAACCATTTAACATCCTTAAGGTGTATGCTGTCTCAATCATTTCTGATCAGTCTTCAGATGAGATTGCATTTTGAGTTTTCTTACCTTTTTACTTCCATTTCAAATTTACCCATAAGATGGACCCTTTTTCCATTTGTTTCCTGTTTCAATACAATGAGTGTTTTGTGATTTCAGCGAGAAGTTCTATCCCCAGCAGTACATTCCCTTGCTATGTGATGAGGTGATGCAAGTATTGAGGAACCTGCACCAGAAAATTCACAGTAGTCAAGACATACACCTGGAGTTTGTTAGCCAAGTGATTGGCAAAGTCTGTGTCTCAGGACATGCAGGTATATGTCTCTAGCATACTGTTACATATGATAAATTGAAGACCCCAAAACGGTACAGGAGCATCAAAAGTACTGGAATTTTGGTGCATAAACTGTACACTGCCCATCCAAAAATGGTACAATAAAAATATTGCTTAAATTCTTCTAATAAGGTACCTTATTTCTAAACCAATAAATGTATATTGTCGCCAATGTCTTATTTTAAGGTACGTAGCTCGCAGGTTTGCTGATATGTCACAATAGGAATCTTGACATAGAAAGTTAACCGTCTTAGCAAAATCATGCTTTAAAAAATACAAATAATTTTTAGCAACATAAAAATATTTCAAAAAGCTTGAATGCATTTTAAACAAATATTTAATTATCAACATGATCAAGTGATAAAAATTCAAAGGTCACATTTTATTAAGTATGAGTGTCCGTTAGAACTGTTCAATCTAAAATCATGTTTAGGCTAATAAATGATTTGAAACTTTGCAACTGTTATAATTAAAACTTAAGGTTTTGTGAAATCTTTTAAAACTTTAAAAGTTATTTTTGCAAAAAATTGGCAGAGATTGCATATGGATTACTTTTGATGAATTTGTTCTAAATTATCTCTTCTGTTACTGTCCCTGAAACGTTCTACTTTCCCATTTTTCCGTGCGTTCACCGTGTGCTCAAAGTGCGTTCACCGTGCGTTTACTTGCGCTCTCTGCTCCGCTCCGTTCGTGCTCACCGTTCACAAAGCACTTATTGTGCGCTCACTGTGCGTTCACAAAGCATTCGTATTGCGCTCACTGTTCATTGTACACTTATCGTTCAATCCATTTTCATTTGAAACTCCAAAGTGAAAGGATCGGTCTTAGGGAGTCACAACAAAATGAGAAAAGAACACGTAAAGGTGGAAGGAAACTTATATTACACATCAGAAACATCATTATCAAAATGTAATGCATAGAATTTAAAGTACACATTCTTGAGCAGGTCCCTAATTACAAAAAAGTGTCGATGTCCGATCAGAAATGTATCCATGCCCGACAATAACCTGAACAGATCAAATTAAGAAATGTAAGCTAACTGTAAATGCATGTGAATTTATAGATTAACAATAAATCCAAATGATTTATCAATAAATGCGATGTTTTTTAATGATTTATAAAGTAATTATAATTTCCTGAATTGTGTTTGCATTTATCGCTAAACGAATCAGCCAATTACCAATAAACTCATTTAATTATTATATGATAAGGTAAAAAATTGATGTAAATATTTGTTTAAACAATAAATAAAAGTTCTTTATCTGTTTTATTTGTTATAATACATATATCTAATAAAAACAAAAATGTAATCACTTACATGTTTGTTAACCTACATTTTCATCATTACATTATTTGATGATTCGTTGATAAAAATATTATTGTCTTAAATTTTGTTTTATTTTACTCTTTTTCCTGAATATAAATGGCATGGTATAGGATAGGATAGGATAGAGATTATTTGCAGGATAGGATGCAGGATACAGGATATAGGATACGATATGTTTTGTCAACTTTTACGATAGCATGAGCAATGTACATGTAATTATTTGTTATTTTTTCCTGATTACGACGAAATACAATGTAAGGATAACTCCTAAAGCATTCCGAATAAATCGTTCATCTTGCGTTCACAAAGCGTTCACATATCGTTCAGCATGCGTTGACCATTCACTATGCGCTCTGCGTTAGTTCAGCGTTCACCGTTCATCATAAGCGCTCACCAAATTCTGTTCCCCGTTTGCTTAGAGTACGCCCACCATTCGCTCAGCGTGCACTCACTGTTCACTCACCATTCAAGTGGGAAAGTAGAACATTTCAGGGACTGTATTGTGTTGAGTAAAATTAAATTTGTGTGATTTATTTGTTTATAAAATCGATGCATAGTTTCGAAATGCGTTTACTGATTAAAATTTGCATTTTACTATATATTTCATTGAAATGGTGGTGCTTGATTTGATAAGCAATGCTGTGTTTTAAACACAATAACATCATAACCAGGCAGACGAATCTCAAATAAATTTCAGAAAAAAAACTTTGAAAAGTTTCAGGGTGGTTTTCTCACAATCAGTAAACCTGTCAGCTACCTTGTTTTGCATGCTCTAAAATTTTTATATTGTTTATTGTAATCACAATTTTTTCATGAATTGTTTAAATTAAGCTACATGTAGTTTAGATCATGATAGCTTGTTTACCAACTGGTATTATGTACGTGAGAGTCGATTTCTCCAGTTTATACGTCTTGTTCATGGTACTTATATATTATGAAACACTTATCATAGACATTAACAGTTGTAATTAGGTACCCATTTACAAATAAAAGCTTTCTTAAGGTGGTATTGGCCATCTGTCGATATTAATGTAGATTAAAGTACTTTATAATTGAAATACTTTCACGGCTTTAGAATTTTCAAATTTTACAATATTTAACCAAAATATAGATTCTAAAAATATTTGGAAAGGTAAAAATTGTAAAACCCCCAGCAGGATTCGAACTCATGACTTTACAGATTCATAGTAAACCCTCTAACCCACTGCGATACGCTGTTAGGTGACAATATGGGAAAAAAAATACTTATATAATTACACTTTACTTTATTGTTTATTTTGATAAACAATACATCACAACATGGAAGTGTCCCATTCCACCTTAAGGAGTACCTTTGTACATTTTTATATTGAGATAATTATTCCATGCGACGGTTTGTGTACACTACAAAGGTATCGGAAGGTCACGTGTCAAACACAGGTGATGTTTTCCTGTGTCTCGTGAGCAACAATTAGAGGAAAATGGTGGCATTTAGCGAAAAATTCAAAATGCTGTACAAATTTTCATTTTCTGTGAATTTTGGTGTCCCGTCATTATTCTGTGAATGGGGTAGAAAAAACAGTACATTTTGCATACTGCCAATACATATCACTTGACATGTATGCTCTTGTAGTTAACGTTCTTCTAAATTATCAGGAGACATTTAAGCATTAAATCATTATTTGTTGAAAGATATGTCTTATAACTGCAGCGGTGTGTGCATACAAATTGAGTAATTACTGTAGTATCCAAGTTCAAATGAATAGAAGAGCCACTGTAACAGCCATGACTTTGATTTTTGCTTGGGATGTTGCACTTTTACAGCATGCAACGTTTGTGACGTCATAATAAAACTCATAATTTAATCTTTGAGTTCCTTAGCTGTCTGTGTTATGGTGTTATATCAGCAGTAGCTTTCCACACACTTTAAATGTAAAAAATATGTGGGATGTAAACATGAATTAATTGCAACAAACAAACATAAATTGTCATGTTTCATGAGTACTTTCATATGAAATTAGATTTAAAGACTTGAAAATAAAACAACAACCAGATGAATATATGTTTTATAAACACATATGACTGCCGTCACGAGAAAAGGACCCTTAAGGTCAAATTTTCACAAACTCACTTTTTTCTCAATTCCGATTAGTCAACTCTTTCTGAATACAAATATACAAAGATATCCAAGATATTGTGTGTTTTAAGCATTTTATGACAATTTTAATAAGACATGTTAACACGACTTTGACGTAGCTGGTCGAAAACGACACGACGTCACGAACGTTAATTATTATTTTATTATTATTTATTATTATTAAATATCTTTTAATTATTCTATAATAAATTATTATTATTTATCAATTATTATTATCGGTATTTTAAGAAGGCCATACTCTAATTATTCAAAAAACACAACACAGACGCAGAAAAAAAAATAGAAAGAGAAAAAAAAAACCTGCGTTTACAATGCCGCTACTTTGACGTCGTTTTCTGAGCATTGTGACGTCAAAAGATAAGGGCCCTTTTCTCATGACGGCAGTCATGTTTATATGTAATAAATTCTGAATTAGTTTGGCTTTAATTTCTTCTTATAGAATAATATCTCCATGTAATTAAATTCAAGTAAAGTATTGTTTTGTGATAAATTAATAACTCTATTTTCTATTAAAATGAATGCTAGATCAAGGAAATGCTATACTCTTTCACAGGTACTGTATGGGAGTCATTGGTTCCTCACATGGAGCGGGCAGTCCGGGAGGATTACATCTGGTGTCGGATAACAGAGCGCATAGTCACAGGAGTACCTGATCGATGTCTAGAGTGTACTCTCACCTCTCTCCTCTCCAAAATCACTTGGTGAGTGGTTTTAACTGTCAAACTATCAAATGTCATATTTGATTTTGTAAATCGTATTCAGCTGCCTTGCTTTCAGGGGCTGACAAATACATTTTTAGCTCACTTGAGCTGAAAGCTCAAGTTAGCTTTTCTGATCACATATTGTCTGTCGTCCGTCCGTCTGTCTGTCCGTATGCCTGTCTGTCTGTAAACTTTTCATATTTTTAACATCTTTTCCAGAACCACTGGGCCAATTTTAACCAAACTGCACAAAGCTCCCTTAGGCAAAGGGGATTTAAGGTTGTGAAAATTAAGGACCACACCCTTTTTCAAGAGAAAAAATTAGGAATTATTGAATTTTTTGGAGAAATATCCAAAAATCTTCTTCTCAACCATTTGCTTAGTAAAGCTGTAACTTTAGTGGAAGCAACTTCAGATAGTGTAGATTCAAATTCGTTTAAATCAAAATCTTGAGGAGTAGGGTGGGGCCACATAGGGGATCCAATTGTACAAAGGAAAACATTTTAATTATACATAAAAACTGTAATGTTATCACATATGGTTTACTTATTTGCAAGCATTTTGACATATTGCTGATTATTTAAAATTGTTTAGACTCTGGCCCCTGGACGATTCTTGGGCCTCACAAGGGGTTTAGAGTTTGATGTAGGTTTATATCATATATATATAAACAATTGTTAAGGATCTTTTTTTAGAACTGCAATGCTCAACATGTGATATGACTTCAAAATCATTCTGTTAGAAAAGGGACTTGATTATAAACATAAGAATATCCAGGGGGAAAATAGATTTTTATTTATACAGGATCGATATGTATTATACCACATTGTCCAGATATTTTGTATTATGACTCCATTAAGCTGATCTTATCATGCCTATTGTTGCTCAGGTGAGCGATGTGGCCCATGGGACTCTTGTTATATTTTTACTACTTCGTTCACATTCAAATGTCAAATTATAAGCAATATACTAGAGAGCTCAGTCTTTTAAATTATGTAAATGAGGTTTTTAGCTTACCTCATCCTCAGGCAGTGTAGATTCAAAGTTGTGAAAATCATGACCCCTGGGGGTAGGATGGGGCAACAATTGGGGAGTTGAATTTTTACATATTAGGAATATATAGAGTTAATCTTGAAAAATCTTCTTCTCAGATACCAATCAGACAAGAAAACTGAAACTTATGTGGAAGCATCCTCAGGTAGTGTAGATTCAAAGTTGTGAAAATTATGACCCCCAGGGTAGGGTGGGGCCACAATATGGGAAAGGGCAATTTTTACATAGGAAAAAAATTAAATTATTCTCGTAAACTTAGATGTTATAATTCATGGTTTTACTAAAATCTTGATATATTATGGATTTTCAATTGCTTAGAACTTGGACAATTTTTGGGCCGACAAGAGGCTTAAAGTTTGATGTAGGTTTATAGACTGATATTGATTAAGATCTTCTTGAGAAATGTAATTATATTCATTATGTGTTATGACTTTGAAATCATCCTGTTCAAAAGTAGCTCAATGTTCAACATAATAATATCTGAAGAAAAAATTGAAAATCTTTTTATATCTTAATTCTACCACATTGTCCAGATATTTTGTATATGACTACATGAATCTGATTTCCTTATGGCTATTGTTGCTCAGGTGAGTGATGTGGCCCATGGACCTCTTGTTTTCTTTGAAGTTTACAAGTTTGGGTGAAATCTTGAGCTTACACCATTATAATTATTCTGTTGTTATTGATTTCTTGAAAAATAAAAACTTGATTAAAATTTGATAATTAAAATATTATAGGCAATATGCAAAGAACTTTGAGGGAATCTTGCTTCATGATTTGAATTAATTGCTTTTGGAGCATGTAATTGTTCTAATTTTAGGTGGTATGGGACACCTCCATGTTGTGACGTATTATTTATCGAAATAAACAATAAAATCAAGTATTATTTTATAAATAGTTTCTTTCCTAAAATTGTAATCTAATTAACAGTGTAGCGCAGTGGGTTAGAGATCACTGCGGATGTGTTAGTCATGAGTTTAATCCTGCTTTATCGCAAATCTTACATGTAAGTATACGCTATGACCGATGTTGCATTGCGTTAAGTGATGACACTTTCTAATCGGTGTATATTTCAATTGCGATTCGCAATAAAGATTCTGATTGGCGCATTTATATAGACCCGCCCATTTATCAAATGCATGTTGAGAACACATGATGCTAACACGTGGAAAGATATGTCGGAGAAAGAAAACTTCTCATAAAGTTGTACTAGCAAGTTTAAAATTACATACAAAGTTATTTGATAATAAACAGGGCGATGTTTCAGTACATGTGTAAATAATGTTAATTATAAGAAAAAAGTAAAAGAAAAGTTCCTTAAAAGCAGGGATCGGCGCATCAGTCACAGATTGTACTTCGCTTATCGAATAATGTTATTCAGTTCAGTTCATTGTGAAAAAATTCGTCAAAAACTGTTTAGTGAACAAATAAATTTTAAGTTACCGTTCATAATGTACCATATATATATGGAAAATCGCATAAGTTGAACAGTTTTTCCTCACAAAAAACTTGTTGCAAAATGTAGATCCACGGGAAAATTCGGGTTGACACGCCATGAAATCCATTAGACGTTTTACAGCATACGTCTTCACTTTTTTGTTTACAATAAATCTGTACTGAAAATCTTTGAAACATCGTCACCAGCTCCGCAAAATGAAGAAGTGTGGTTTGTTTATATACATGGAAAACTGGCGGTAATATGGCGATTCATTCTGCACGTGAATTTTACAATCCGAGGTCGTTTAGCGTGTTTGAGAGAAAGTCAGCGTCAAGTTAAGTAAAGTGTCAACATCAGTAGTAAATGTTGTCTGATGAATAACAAGGAACATATAATAAAATGAATGTTTCTATAGACTAAGCGAGTTGCAAAATAACATTAATCACAGATCAGCCAAGACGTTTATATGCCATAAATTTCAAATTTTGTGTATGTTTGAAAACACATGCACACTTGTTGTTCTAAGTGTGTCATATAAATCGGTCAAAGTTCAATAAAATGCAATATATGTAATATTTATTGTCAGTATCTGTTGTGAATTCTTTGGAATAAGCTACAACAAAATAAATACTGTCTCATCTTAAATTGATGCGATAAAATGATTGGAATTTATCGATGAAGTATGTATTATACTATAAAAGAATTGGGGATTGAACCTGTTTAAACAGTGTGTTTTTGACAATTGTTTACACAAAAAAAGAAGAAGCGATTATTGTGAGAACTTTTAGTCAATTATTGCAGTGATATAGTTTTTGCAGTTTAGATAGAGAGTTAAACATCTGGCAGTTGGTGCATAAATTATCAATACCACGTTAGCAGGTAAGAGTGGGCGGGTACTAAAACGGCCAATGAAAATGCTTGTTCTATAACTGCAACTCGCGATCCCAATAGTGTCATCACTCAACGCATCAGTCCATCGCTCTCAGCGTATACACCCAAGTGAGCTTTGCGGTAAAAATTTTTCATCTTTCCAAATAAATTCTTAAAACGTATTTTTAGCTCACCGAGACGAAGTCAGGGGGAGCCTATGCTATACCCTTGGCGTTGGCGTCAGCGTCCGGACCTGGTTAAAGTTTTTGTTGCAGGTCCTGTATCTAAGTTATTACTTGTCCTATCTTCACCAAACTTGCATGGATGATGAATCTTGACCTACTTATGGACTTGAAAGAGTTGGATGCTGAATCAGGGCCATGAGTTTCAGATGCTGGAGGATGTTAAGGTTTTTGGAGCAGGTTAAAGTTTTTGGTGCAGGTGCCCTTTGATAGCAATTTCTAAGTTACTACTGGTCCTAACTTTACCAAACTTGCATGGATGGTGCATCTTATGATACTGATGCACCAGACATGCTTTAATGCTGAATCTGAGCCATAGGTTTCAGATGCTGGATGAGGTTAAGGTTTTTAGAACTGGTTAAAGTTTTTGGAGCAGGTGCCCTTTGATGATTATATCTTAGTTATTACTGGTCCTAACTTCACCAAACTTGCAAAGATGGTGTGTCTTATGATACTGATGCCTCTGACAGCAGGAATGCTGAATCTGAGCCATAGGTTTCGGATGCTGGATGAGGTTAAGGTTTTTAGAGCTGGTTAAATTTTTTGGAGCAGGTGCCCTTTGATGATTATATCTTAGTTATTACTGGTCCTAACTTCATAAAACTTGCATGGATGGTGCGTCTTATAATACTGATGCACCTGACAGGCATGAATGCTGAATCTGAGCCATCGGTTTCAGATGCTGAAGGAGGTTAAGGTTTTAAGAGCTTGTTAAAGTTTTTGGAGCAGGTGCCCTCTGTTGATTATATCTTAGTTATTACTGGTCCTAACTTCATAAAACTTGCATGGATGATGCGTCTTATGATATTGATGCACCTGACAGGCTTGAATGCTGAATCTGAGCCATAGATTTCGGATGCTGGATTAGGTTAAGTTTTTTGGAACAGGTCACGTGTTTAATAAATATAAGTACTATTTCTGGATGCTGGATTAGGTTAAGTTTTTTGGAACAGGTCACGTGTTTAATAAATATAAGTACTATTTCAAAGTTGCATAGTTGATTGAACTATAATATAAATGAATCGCAGAGGTTGCTTCAGATGCAGAGTCTGATCTCCATTATCAAGGATGCTAAAAAATATATCTTAATTATTACTGGTCCTAACTTTACTAAACTTGCATGGATGGTGCGTCTTATGATACTGATGCACCTGACAGGCATGAATGCTGAATTTGACCCATAGGTTTCAGATGCTGGAGGAGGCTAAGGTTTTAAGAGCTGGTGTTTTTTGAGCAGGTGCTCTCTTATGATTATCTTGGTTATTACTGGTCCTAACTTCACCAAACTTGCACGGATGATGCATCTTATGATACTGATGCAACTGGCAGGCTTGAATGCTGAATCTGAGCCGTAGGTTTCGGATGCTGGATGAGAATTGTTTTTTTGGAACAGGTCACATATTTTATAGATAATAGCTTGCATAGTTGATTTAACGAACCGCAAAGGTAGCTTCAGATACAGATCTCCATTATCAAGGATGCTAAAAAAATTCTTCTATATCAAACCTGCTTGATAGATGTGTTCGTTGTTAAATGATATAATATGATTCTTATGATATAGTATTGTATGATATGATTCACTATTGTTTTATTTGATACAATATTATATCATATATTATATTGTAAAAAGTTATATGATACGATATGAAATTGTATCAAATTTTTTGTACCTTATAATATGATATTGTATCATGATATTGTTATGTATAGTATTGTTTATTATGATACAATATTGTATAATATGATATTGTATTATATACTTTTTTATCCTATTTTATACTATTGTTTCATATGATATTGCAACAAATAATATTGTATCATATGATATGATATTGTATAATATATATCGTATCATATGATACGATATTGTATAATATGATATTGGTTTATATAATATATTATTATATCAAATGAAAATGTATTATATGATATTGTATAATGTGATATTGTATCATATAATACAATATAGTATATTATGATATTGTATGATATAATATAGTACTATTTCACATCAAGAAGATATTGTATCAATTGATATGATACAATGTTGTACCTAATTTTATTGTATCATATGATACAATATCCTATTATGTATCAAATATGATACAATATCATACAAAACAATATCATACTATAATATTATACAATATAATATCATATGTTACAATATTGTGATGTATTATGTGATATGATATTGTATCATTTATTATTTTTTTGTATCACATAATATCAATATCATTATATATTATGATATTGTATTATGTGATCAAATACAATGATGTATAACAAGTTAAAATGTTATATCATATGTTACAATATCATATTTCATCATTATTTATTAAAGTATTTTATTGTATTATATGATATATATTGTAGGTATCATAGGATGCAATATCGTATTTTATATTATTGTATTGATAATCATTGTATCATATAATACCCTATGAAATGAACATATGATTATTGTACAATTTTTAAAATATGATATAGTTATACGATATTGAGTCAAAACAGTATCCATGTATATCCAAGATCATTATTAACTATGATTTTCAAATAATATGATAAAGGTGGTCTCATAAAGGTGATTCCTCATAAAGGTGATGCCTCATCTCGGTGAGCTTTGTAATCTGTGATTACTTATGTTTGGTAAAATATTGTAAAATTTGAACATTCTTAACCGGTGAAAGTATTTTAATTATAATGTACTCATTAATATTGACAGATGTCCCATGCAACCACCTTAATAGATCCTTGTAGGAGATATTTTAATTGTAATCTAAACATTAGGGTCATTGTCACACTTCATTAACTGCATTGCGGATTTCTTAACTGACCAGGACAAACACACTGACACTTCATTAAAACACCCTGTTGATTCTTTCTCTGGCAGAACAGACACAAATATACCCCCTCCCCTTCTCTCTCTCTCTCTCTCTCTCTCTCTCAATAATGGTCAGTCATCAGGTAGCTCTAGTGATTTTTATAAGTCACATTATGTTTAAAAAAATGCAAGGAAGTGTGAAACACAGTGAACAACTGATTATCTGATTGTATGCTCATGTGAACCAATATTTATATTTTAAGTAAAAGTGGAATATCATTAGAAATGAAATTAAACAATTTTATTCTATGAATTATATAATAAACAACACTTGTAGAGTACTTTTTCATACAATATATGAATCTCAAAATATTTATGTGTAGAGTAATCGAAAAAGTAATTGTAATTACACTGATATTAATAGCTGTAATCGATTGAATTATGATTAAAAGTAATTGAAATTATTATTTGAAAAAGAGTAATCATTACAATCGATTGCGATTACTCGATTACGATTACCCCATGTCTGGTCTTAGGTAACAATATTCATGGAGTGACACAGTGGCCACGGAGTTACATGGGTTGCCACGGTGCGACACAGTGCTTTTTCTTGATTTTTCCAATATACATACATGGTGTCACACCGTGGTGTGACTGTACAGACCATTTTCCACAGTGTTTTTTCTATGGTGGGTGTCGGGATACTCATGAGCTGTACTCTCTCTCTCTTTCTCTCTCTCTCTCTCTCTCTCTCTCTCTCATTTAACCACCTAAGCACCAAGTTTTCAGATACTAAAAGAACCTTTTGGCTATTCTCAAGTGAGCACTTTTTATCATGACTTTATTCTCTTGGCCAATGGACCACTGAAAATTTAATCCTAATAAGTGGTGCAGACATGCCTGAAGCTAGACTGCATTCTTGCTTAAGTCAGATGTCCATGTGTTTTCTGTGGCTATGCATGTTGACAATGCCAAAACTTATTTATGATGACAGTACTCCCACTTGTCAAGTTAGATGGTACAGATTTGGTGCTCCCTTCTAATCAGGATTACTTCAGGTGATTCATGATAGCCATCTCATTTCAAAGAGTATGATTCATATCTTTCAAAAATAAAATTAATATGACATACTGGCTTGTAGAACATAAATGTCAGTTAATTCATTTAATATGCAGGAATATAAAAAATTAAATTTAATATTTAATGACAGTGCTATATCAATTTGACAATATAAGGTTTGATTGCAGTCATTTAAATACCGGGGTACATATGAAAATAAGTTCATTCCATGTGCATAGTGTCAACATTGAACATTTATGACATGACACAAGAAAGTGTGCAGCTATCACTTTCAAAATATACATAATTATTGTACAATTCAAACTTTAAATATTAAATGCTTAATAGAATAAGTGCTTAATCCGTTTCCAGTGTAATTGTTTCAGCAATATTCATGCATACAATTTTCATGTGATTTTGATAACTAATTCTTCAAAGGTTCTAACATATTATGGATTAATTTATAGTTAGAATTGGAAAATTGAACGTGATGGTGTAACTTTGTAAGGATAAAAGTAATTCAATCAGGAGCATAGTGAAATATGGGATCAGCATTGACTGTATTATGAGCCAGCCCTATGATATCGCGGTAGTTAAATCATTTTGTCAAAAAATCTATCAATACAAAAATATTTCAGAAACTAATGTTATCGTGAGTTTCCTCTATTTAAAATACCTCAGTGATGTTCAGCATGTCTAATAATATCACGACGTCAAATGTCAATTTCAGCGCGTGCTACTATACGTAATCAGAAATACCGTGATACCATAGAACCCGCGATATGATAGGAAGCTACTATATATACTTCTTATGCTATTCATATTTTTCCAGGATAAATCAACCAGATGATGGACATGTACTTTTTTCATAGAATATAGAGAATTGATTGTTTTACAGTGTACGTGTAAGAGATAACCACTACAGGCTTATTTCATATTATGACAGGTATGGATTAGTGGAGATGTTAATTGGAGGGAGTGTGACAAAGAAACCGAAAATCCAGTACTTGCTCTGTACCAAACTTATATTTCACAGACATTCACAGGAGGTAAGTTAGAACTTGCTCATGGTATCCTTGAGTTTAAAATAGGGATGTCAATCAATTGCAGAATTGCTAATCAGTTAATCGCAGTTTGTTCTGACCGATTAACTGGTTAGAAAGAATTGAGATTAACCAGTTACTTGTATCAATACATATTTATGTCATATCATTCCTTTTTTAATAACTGCCATAAGTACCGCAAAAACCACAATATGATTATTCTGTTTAAAGTATGATTAAATCAGATCTTTTTAATGAAATATATTTATCATTAAAAAACATTAAATAAAAGAGAAAAAAATGCATTATGTCACAATTTCGTAGCCTGGAGTTCAACTTAACTAAAAAAATGTGATCAACAAAGGTCAATTAAAGTTTTCCTATGACAATTAGGCTCTGGATGTTCCATTTGAAGTAATCATCTTTTTCTAAACAAATTAAATTTTTCAAAAAAAAAAGTAAAACAAAACCCTAAACATTAAAAGTAGCTAAAATAATAATAATTGTAATGGTACTCAACATTGATCATTATTTAGTATGATAAAAGGAAAGGTGAACAAGACACAGCAGTGGCATGTTGTTTTAATAGTCTTAATAATTGCCACATGTAAACCCTAACTGTCTCCAATTTAACTTGATCAAATATTAATGTCTCTTGATTTACAAAATTTGTAGTGAAATAGCATTAAAATATACAACTTTTTTATTTTATATGATTACTGATTTTGTAACCGGTTACCATATCGTTCCGACCGAGTAACCAGTTAACTGGTTAGAAATTGCCGTCCCTAGTTTAAAACTATCACATACAGTTCTTTTTGCTCATATTTAATGGAAAGTGAAAAATAACTTTATGCAATAGCCATGAAATATGGAAACCAATATGTATAATCTATTAATATGTTGTTATAAATGTGAAGCTTCTGTGAATGATATGTACATGTAATTTGGCCCCTTCTATACCAGATGGAAAATCCCTCTGACAGGTATAAATAATTCTATAATAAAGTAAAAAATGACTTACCGGTCAAATTTGACAGTTTAGAACTTGATAGGGTTATGTATAAATTTGAAACCATCTCTTTGATGGGGTGTCAAAAAGTTTTTAGCTCACCTGAGCCGAACACATGTGAGGAAAAAACTGAATACTGTGTACTGAATAAAAACTGACTGCATTTTAAGAAAGAAAATAAAGCCCTCTACCAAAATTGTAAATTTTGAATCTAGGGCAGTGCCAAAACAGTCATATAGGGAAGGGGTTCTTACTTAATATAGCAGGAAACTAATTTTAAGAAAGTAACAAAATTCTCTACTCCAAAAATTTAGAAACTATACTTCTGACTGTTGATTGTATTCCCCACATGCATGAATGCATTCTACATAAATGTACATGCAACAAGCAGTTGTAATATTTTAAAAATGAATACATGTACATATAAGCATATTATATAATTTTCCATTTGTATTCTATAATTCTCCATTTGTATTCTATAATTTTCCATTTGTATTGTATAATTTCTTAGTTGTATTGTATAATTTTCCATTTGTATTGTATAACTTTCCATTTGTATTGTATATTTTTTATTTGTATTGTAAAATTTCCTAATTGTATTCTATTGTTATACAATACAAATGGAAAATTATAGAATACAAATAAGAAATTAAACAATACAAATGAAATTTATAGAATACAAATGGAGAATTATAGAAAACAAATAAAAAAATTACACAATACAAATAAAAAATTATAGAATACAAATGGAAAATTATAGAATACAGATAGAAAATTATACAATACAAATGAAAATTTATATAATACAAATTGAAAAGATCGAATATTGCAACGTTTGACATGCCATAGATATATGGTTTAACTTATATGCAAGCATTTTGACATACTGCTGATTTTTTAAAATTGTTTAGACTTTGGCCTTTTGACGATTTATTGACCTCACAAGGGGTTTTGAGTTTGATGTTGGTTTATATCCCATATATTAACAATTGTTTAGAATCTTTTTGAGAACTGCAATGCTCAACATGTGATATGACTTTAAATTAATTCTGTTAGAAAAGGGACTTAATTATAAACATATGAATATCCAGGGGGAAAGAATGGATTTTTATTGATATAGGGTCTGCATTTATTATTATACTACATTGTCCAGATATTTTGTATTATGACTCCATTAAACTGATTTTATCATGTCTATTGTTGCTCAGGTGAGCGATGTGGCCCATGGGCCTCTTGTTGACTAAATCTGACTATCAACCAAATGGACTGATGTTGAATAATGATTTAACATTCAAGTTAAAAAAAATACGGTCATAATTCTCAATAGGAAAGAGTAAGAAATAGTAACCATGTTGCACACACCTCATCATCATCAGCATGTATCAGAGTTATGCAAAAGAGAACAGTGTTTTTTTTTTCGTCTTGAACAGTTCTAATATAGTATATTGATGTGTCTTAATTTCTGTTTCAGATACATTTGCTTCAAAATATTATGGGATACCTAGGATCTTCTCACACCAGAAAGCCATTGTTTGTTAAGGTAACAACTAGTATGTAGACAAAAAATTCACACAGACATTTATGATTGTTTGATTGCTAGAAGCAGACCCTTAGGCGTACTACTACACAGAAATAGTGTGTGACTTTCATGCAAGAAACGTTTCCTGTACACCGATTAGCATTTTCTGTAAGCCATTTAGTATTTTGTGTGGATCATGAAGCATTTCATGTAAAACATTTGGCATTTTGTGCAAAGCGTGCAGTGTTTCGAGCAAAGCATGTTAAGCGTTTCAAGCAAAGCATGTGAGAACTGTGTGAAATGTTTCATCCGATTTCATTTTAAACTTTTCTCATTAGTTGTTTCAAAATGGCGCCCAAATTTTTACACCAGAATGATTTGTAATTGACAAAACACTTATGTATGTATACTCATGAAAATAAATCTAGAAAACAACATACTTATCTTTTAATAAAACTTCTTTTCTTTTTCAAACAACAGAATAAGTCAGTTTTAAACGGAGACTGCTTAGAGAGTATTTCTATGATGTTTCCATTCCGGTAGGAGGTACAATTATTACATAACCCATACGTACATCAGTATGTTACCTTGGACATTGGGTAACACCTGAAGCTGAACCTGTCAATCAAACTCGGTGTATTTTTTTCATTGGATGGTCTGGCGTCTCTTTTATTGTCAACAACCAATAGAAATTTAATGACTTTAAAGCTGTCAGAGTTAATTTTTGATAAAGTACACAATTTAAATGATGTAACAATTAAATGAACAAAATTAAATTTAAAGAAAAAGAGTGAAAAATATACTGTTCATATTCTATGAGTATGTATATGTATGGTACTTGGAGCAAATTTAAAAAAATCTTCCTCTCTACTCCCACACATGTGAGGAAAAAACTGAATACTGTGTACTGAATAAAAACTGACTGCATTTTAAGAAAGAAAATAAAGCCCTCTACCAAAATTGTAAATTTTGAATCTAGGGCAGTGCCAAAACAGTCATATAGGGAAGGGGTTCTTACTGCAGGGTGTGGCCCAAATTGGTCATGTAGTGTTAATGGGGGTGGGTTGTAACAGTTAATGGAGTTATATTTCCTTGCTTGTTCATAACGGAGTTATCCACCCCTGCTAGTTCATATTTAGTAATTATCATTAAAAATAATGTAATTAAGAAGTTGTATGATTAAAAGAGTTATACATTCAAGTATTTTTATTATTTAAAACAAAACACCCAAAACAGTTTTTGAACTTTCTAAATAAACAAATAGACTTGTTAATAGTAAAGTAATGATTGGCTAGCCAAAATCACTGATAAGCGGTACATGTAAAATGATTTTGGTATAAATGCCAGATGGTGATGCTTCAACAATGGTTGGTTATTGAAAACCTGGAATAAGTGAAGGGAGTAAAAATGAAAGCTATGATCAATGGGTTTTATTTTGTTGTTTAATTGGCCCATTTAGGAGAGGTTTCATAGTCCTTTTTGAAAGATTTCAGGCAGAGAGATGATCGTCATTACAATATTTTATTTTTTTTACTCCATAATGAAACTTAATTAAATGCAAATATCTCGACAGGTCTGTGTGTGTGTGGGCTATGGTACTCAAATGACCGTTAAAGCTTGTTGGCCTCTTGTTTTTTTGCTCTTCTTCACTTGCAAACTGTTTTGCCCTGAGTGAATTCGCCCAGACACATTTTTTTTAACTCATCTGAACCGAAAGTAAAATCATTTGTGACTGAACAGTAAACAATGTGTCACTCAATGAACAAAAAATATCATTACAGGTTTAGATGCCAACAAAATTTACACAGCTAGTCTGATTTTGTACACTATCAAAGCAAGATATAGAAGTCCAATTCAATCCAATGTACTATGAACTACCAACAAAATCTAATCTGATCACCCGTTGTTCGTCGTCCGTCCGTCTGTCTGTCCGTCTGTAATTGTTAAAATAAAGGGCTAAACCCTTCTTAAAATGGAGATAATTGCGAAACAGTGATAATAGGGTGAACGTCTTTAAAAATCTTCTTCTCAAGAACCACTGCACCAGAAATGCCAATATTTACACAAAAGCTTGTATATATAGTAAAGATTCTAAATTGTAAAAATCGTGACCCCCGGACCAAAACTGGGGCCCATAGCGGTGTTCATAGTTTAACATAAAAATATATAGGAAAAATGTTAAAAAATCTTCTTCTCAAGAACCACTGCACCAGAAATACCAATATTTACACTAAAGCTTGTATATATTGTGAAGATTCTAAATTGTAAATATTGTGACCCCCAGACCAAAACTGGGGCCACGGGCGGTGTTCAAAGATTAACATAGAAATATATAGGAAAATTTTTAAAAATATTTTTCTCAAAATCCACTGCACCAGAAATGCCAATATTTACACAAAAGCTTGCATATATAGTGAAGATTCTAACTTGTAAAAATCGTGAAACTTGGACTAAAACTGGGATCCCAGGCTCGGTTCAAAATTTAAAATAGAAAGATATAGTGGAAATGTTTAAAAATCTTCTTCTGAAGAACTACTTTGCAACAGTTTGTGGGATTACTATGCAAGCATCCTTGGTTATTGTAGATGTTAAATTGGTAAAATCGTGACCCCCGGACTAATATTGGGGCCCAAAGAAGGGGTTCAAAGTTTAACATAGAAGTACATGTATATAGGGAAAATGTTTAAAAATCTTCTTCTCAAGTACTATAGTGTTACAATTTGTGAGATTACTATGCATGCATCCTTGGATAATGTAGATAAAATTTTTTTTTTAAATCCTGACCCCGGACTAATACTGGGGCCCCAAGAGGGGTTCAAAGTTTAACATAGAAGTGTATAGGGAAAATGTTTAAAAATCTTCATTTTGAGAACTACAATGCTACAGTTTGTGAGATTATTATGCAAGGATCCTCAAAGAGTGTAGATTCTTAATTGTTAAAGCCAACTATAAACCCCGGACCAATATTGGGGCCCTAGAAAGGGGTTCAAAGTTTAAAATAGAAATAGCATATGCTACGAAATATAATTTTACAAGGAACTGTTGTTCAGGTGAGCTATATGGCCCATGGGCCTCTTGTTTATAAACGAGATAATTGGAGACATTTGAATTCACCCAGTCTTAAATTTGCCCAAAAACAACGAGGGCGATAGGGGCGAAAATAAAACTGGTGCAAATATTTCCCTTTGTTTTCCCTTGGACTGAATGTTACACTTCCACTGTTTTAAACAGAGAGAAAAACATTTAAAATGTAATAGCAACAAACATTGAAAGTAAACAAGGTGGCAGTAAAGATTTTCAAAGAGTATTTAAAAGGTGAGAATAAGAATTTTGAAGAGTTTGAACAAAATATGTGATATGTAAGGCCACTTTTATATGGATTTTCGTAGAATATTGCTTTTAGTGAAATGAATGTCTCACTTAATAGTCCTCGGGGAATAAACCCTTCTTATTAGGTTTGTTACTGAATGACTATAGAAATACATCAGGTTGACCAATCTCATAGATGGCGAGGCAAAGCTTCGCTGTCTAGTCAGTCAGTAAAAACCTAATAAGTAATAGTATACAGTAAATATGTGAGTGTATTTTCCCATCATTGTATTTTTATATGCATGCATGTACAATTGTACATGCTTAAGAGATTTATACAATAAGTTTTTCAAATTATTTGTATTAAGTTTTGGCATAGAATGATAAGAACCCATATATGTACCCATATATAACCCATATAGGCTGTTTGGAGACATTTTTAAGTGCTCAGCCTATGCGCTAGCGCTTATTAGGGATGCACCAAATCTCATGATCTCTTTAGTGCCACCTAGTGATCATGCTGACCGACCGCTCGTATTCTAAAAATAGCAAGATTATGCTATCCTTAACTTTTTATTTAGATCTCACGTTCTGCAAAAGAACGTAGAGTTGTGGGTTTATTTAATCAAGATCAGTACACATTGCAAACTTTCACAATATCAGTGAAGGCTGAGGATGCATTGCCGATTACACATGCCACGAGACATTCTATGCTGCTAATATTAAACGCATGTTGGGTGACCACTGAGAGATGTAAACAAAGGATGGCCAGTGGTGCGGATCTCAGAATGTCAAAGCATGCGATCAGAGATATTTCCTTGTTTTGTTGCTATAACAAAAGTTTACATCGACAACATTTGAGACCCTCAAAGGCCGACAAATTTATCAACATGATATAGTTAAAAATATTTGTTGTGTAACATTGATCTGTTGATTAATGTCGTGATTTTCTCATGCATTTTGTTGATTTTTATAATCGGCGAAAAGGATCAAAAGTGAATAGACAATCTATATAAATACAAGATATATAGTTTCCATAACAATAATATTATGCGGGTGTACATTGAGTTTTCCCACTTTACTTTTATGACTGTAGGGTAGGAGGTACAATGTATGACTGCACACCTACTTATTAATTAGACTTTTAAATTTGCAAAGATCACTCTCTAAATTTCAAACCACTGTCAATATAGTCAATATATATCCTCTCAAATTCGAGAAATATATAATATATGCGGACTTAAGAACCGATGGACAGTCAGTTTCATAACATCGAATTTCTTTAACGAGGACTGTCTATTACCCTCCCAGAATTCCAATGTACACAAGCGCAATCGAATTTTCATCCCAACTTAGTCAGTCCGTGGGCTGACTAATCAGTTAATATACATAACAAACTCCTCTCTTCAAATTGATTGAAATGGTATGGGCAGGGTCTCATACATATGATGCATTTTCATGAAACTTTTTTTTTACTTTCTGTATAATTATGATTTAAAAATATTAACAATTAATATTTGAAAAAAGTAGCAATGCTTAGCGCTTTCCAGTACTTTGATTACTTTGATTTGTTTGATGTTCAGGTGATGAGGGACCTTCTTACTGTGTGGGCAGACAGTAGTGCTGTGAGACATACCTCAGTAGAACAACACCTCTACATCACTAAAGCTTTGTTAATAGGTCTGGGATTTCTTAAAGAATCAGACAAGGCTGGAATCAGAGATGGTAAGAGGATGACAGGCCTAATATATAATTCATCTCTACAACACTAATGTTATTAACAATTTTAATATGAGTTAGAGTTAAAAAAGATAAATCAAAATCAGTGAGTTAGAGTTAAAAAACGATAAATCAAAATCAGTTAAAACATTACATTAAAAGCAATTTGAAATAAGATTTTAATAGGGTCCATTTCAAAAGTTGTTTATATAACATCTCTTTTTCAATCTGAATATAATGGGTAAATGCCTTTTTATGAAAGAAATTTTCAAATTTATATTAAGAAATTCTGTGACAGTCACTTATTTTCTATCCAAAACAAAATATATGATATTTTTACAATGATTTTGAATTATATCGTCCGACTATGTTATCGACTGTTTTTACGGGGAGTATGCCAATGCAGGGTTTGCCATCATTTTCCTACAAAATTTCCGGAAAAGTTCTGTGCAAACTCTATGAAAAGATTTATGTACATCATTTCAAGGTTGATGTATGAAATTACATTTAGAGTGTGCTTCACATTGCTAACTAAGATATTTCAAAACATTAGCCCAGGGACTGGTTTAACTCTATTTTCAATATTGAATGCAGAAAATAAATAATTTGTTCACTGGCAGAAACACTGTAAACTAATCTATGTAGATTGTAATAAATCACTTGAGCTTTTTTAATAAACACTAGTACTTACTACAGAATTGTTGACATCCCTGAGAAGCGTATTTTAGCATGATAAATTATAGCAGACATAAATGTGCTATTATAAAGTGTGCATTGGTGATGTAGAAAAGCTAAATATTGCATCATAAGAAATTTTTCAGTGCAGATTTGATGATTGTTAAGTTACATGTATTTTGAGCATTTGATGTTAGTACATGTAACAATCACTCCTTTTAAGTTAACAATATTTGTGAGTAAAGCGAATTAGATCAACTGTCATCCTTAAAGTGGGTGATCGTTTTTATGATCATGTTAATTGGTTGATAACGTATTACATTGCATATATACATCTATGTATGGGGATTTTCCATATTGTCAGAGACCCAGTTAAATCAATATATTGCAACAAGTAGTGAATATTAAACTGTAGGCGAGAAAGGTGACTATTTTAAACAAGTAATATGTGTTTTGAATACTGTTTTAACTCTTTAGAGTTCCTGCAGCTTTTGATGCCTGGAATACAGTGCCATATAGGGAGTTCTGATCAAAAAGTTCGTATTATAGGCATGGTATTAGCTGAAATGATGTCTGCTATTTTAGATCCTAAAGGCCAGCAATTAAAATTTGAGGTACATTTTACTGTCACTTATCATTTTTTAAAATGAAAATTAATGCTTAAATTTAGAATATGTTTAGCATTTAAAAAAAACTCAAAGGGCAAGTTTACCTGTATTGTTTTTAAATTCTTGTCAATGATTGTGATACTTTTTATCAAAACAATTAACATATAAATTATACCATACATATCAATTTTTGTTGATATAAAAGCACTTGTTTTCTTTTTGAGTAATATAAATTTGCTTGCAGTTTCCAAGGGATGATGAAGTAAATTATCTAGTCTCACTTACTTTACCACCAGAAGATCCAGGATTGCAGAACTTGGCGATGTGAGTCAAATTAAGAATATGAATGGGTTTTCTTGGTCAGATCAAGATCGTGTGGTGATTTGCAACTGACAACAACAGCAGTGGCTTAAGTGTGTAGGAAATAAAAAACAGTGTAATCACTGTACATCTTTAATTGGACCTGGATAACAAATACTAACTTCTGGGGAATATATGTAATTCTAAACGATTTATGGCATGACTTTTTGTGCGTTTTTAGGTTTGTCCTCCCAGTAAAATTATATTTTCCTATGCAATGTCCCTTGGGTTATATAATTTTTATATTTTTTTGGGAAAAGAAGAGGGAGGGGGTGGTGGTGATGGCAATATATGTATAAATGTCCCTCATCATGATGCAGTAAATGTATAATGTACATTACTCTGGGTTTTTTTTTCAGGGAGATGAGCAATGTTCAGATCACTCCAGTTCTTGATGATGAGACAGTTTTAAAAACCAAACCTAATGACATTGATCAAGGCAGTCTGAATATTGATCCTGATTTAGATAGGTTTGATAAAGTGTATTGTTAATATAACATCATTTTTATTCATACTTTTCTATTCTTATATTTTTTTTCAATAAAAAAATATATATACATATACAATTACTTGATTTATAAGCATTCAATTGGATTTCGCATGCTTAAATAAAAACTCCAAAAATAGCCTGTGAATTTACCATGAATTTTTTGGCATAAACAAGTTTAGATGCAAATAAATAAGGAAAATATTTTTATGGAAATTTTTCATAGAAAATTTAGAAATGTCAATATTCTTTTCATTATGTTTCAATCTTCATTTTATTTTGCAGTGATGACGATCTTGCACCATATGATATGTCAAATGACACCAAATTCACAAAGGTCAAACATCCCAAATACATCCGTGAATGCATGGAAGGTATGATATGTGTCCAATTTTCTTTTTATAAAGAAATAAATGGCCAGAAAAGCTGTGCATCCTGATGTAGTGTATATTCAAGTTTGTCAAAATTAGTTCTTTTGGGTTGGGTAGGGCCATATTTAGGGGTCTAATTTTACAAAGGAAAATTTTTTAAAATACTTTTAAAAACCCAAATGTTATAATATATGGTAAAACTTATAACTTATATGCAAGCATCTTGACATATTGCTGATTCTTAATTATTTAGACAGTGGCCATGGCCCCTGGACAATTCTTGGGCCCCAGATGGGATTCAAAGTTTAATGTGTGTGTATATATATATATATATATATATATATATATATATATATATATCAACAATTGTTCAAGATCTTCTTGAGAACTGTGATGCACAATATGTGATATGACTATGAAATTATACTGTTACAAAAAGGCTTAATGTTTAACATAAGGATATGTGGAGAAAAAATTTGGATTTCTTCTACTACATTGTCCAGATATTTTGTATATGACTCCATATTACTGATTTTATTATGGCTCAGGTGAGCGATGTGGCCCATGGGCCTCTTGTTGTACCGATTGGGAAGGGGGACAGGATTTTTGTATATACCGGTATGTACTATACAATATGATTGAACTTGCTGATATTTTAAAGCTTTTTAGGTCACCTGAGTGACCTATTGCTATCTGTTTTCGTCCGTCGTCGTGCGTTAACATTTTACATTTTTAGTAAAAATGTATAAAATCTTAGAAAATCTCCTTCTCTACTTCCATATATATTTGTTAAAAGCGTAATTCATGGTTATGATGTCCATGAAGTCTTCTACCTAAATTGTGAAATTTATGACCCCTGGGACAGGTGTTTAGGCCCTATGGTGGGGCCAATATGGCCATATAGTAAAAATGTATTAAATCTTAGAAAATCTCCTTCTCTACTTCCATATATATTTGTTAAAAGCGTAATTCATGGTTATGATATCCATGAAGCTCTGTACCAAAATTGTGAAATTCATTGCCCCTGGGTTAGCGGTTCAGGCTCTAGGGTGGGGCCAATATGGCTATATAGTAAAAGTGTATTAAATCTTAGAAAATCTTCTTCTCTTCTATCATATATATTTGTTAAAAACTAAATACATGGTTATGATGTTCATGAAGCCCTCTACCAAAATTGGGAAATTCATGGCCCCTGGGTCAGCGGGTCAGGCTCTAGGGTGGGGCCAATATAGCTATATAGTGAAAATGTATTAAATCTTAGAAAAATCTTCTTCTTTACTCCCACACAGTGGGCAAAAAACTGAATGCATGGTTATAATGCCCACTAACTCCTTAATTGTGAAATTCATGGCCCCTGGGTCAGGGGTTCAGGACCGGGGGGGGGGGGTGTGTGTGCAATATATCCATATAGTGTTTAGTCATATAATGTTTAAAAATTTCTTTTCTACTATCACACATCTGTAAGAAAAACTGACTTCATAATTATTTTTACCAGAAAATCCTCTACTAAACTTTTAAATTTCATATCCCCTGGAGTATGGAGTATGGGTTTTGACTCTAGGACAGGGCCAAAATGAATGAATAGTGTTGAATGCATATAATGTTTAAAAATTTTAAAAAATTTCTTCTCTAATCCCACACACCTGTCAGGAAAACTGAATTCATGATTTTGTAGACCAGGAATCCCTCTACCCAAATTTTATATTCCATGTCCCTCGAGGTAGGGGCTGATTCTATGGCGGGACCAAAACACTCATAGAGTGTATAGGATAGGGGTTCTTGATGAAGGGTGTGGCCAAAATGATAATTTTGTGTTAAATATATATTTATAATGTTTAAAAAACGTCTACTGACACAGAATAAAAAAAACTGACTGCATATTTAGAAAAAAAACATTGAGCTATCATCTTTAGTAATATTTCATGTCACCTACATGTAAGTCAAGGGTTATAGCTGGGAAAGGGGTATATATTTTTCTTATTTTTTAATTCTGCTCAGGAATTTCAATGAAAGAAATGAGTAAATTCACAAATATAGGAAAGAGCTATCTATCAAAGTTAAGAGATTGTGAAAGTATTTGGAAAGAGTTTGAGGGAAAGGGGGGGGGGGTAACAGTTAATGGAGTTATCGTCCTTTGCTTCTTCATAATGGAGTTATCTTCCTTTGCTTGTTCATATTAATCATTGAATATAATGTAATTATAAGGAAGTTGTATGATCAAAAGAGTTATGCAAGTATTTTTATCATTTGAAACAAAAACAGTTTTTGAACTTTCTAAATAAACAAATAGACTTGTTAATATTTAAGTAATAATTGGCTAACTGAAATCACTGATACATGTAAAATGATTTTGGTATAAATGCCAGATACTGATCAATTGTTTATTCAAAAGCTGGAACAGGAGAAGTGAGTAACTCATGATGGCTTTTAAAGCTGTTTTTGTTTGTTTGTTTAAATGACATCAGGGAGAGTTTCTGTTTGCCCTTTGGGATGGGGGATAGGAGGTTGTTTTAGATAAAACATGTATACTAATTTATAATTTTTCTACTTCAGAATGAAACTTAATTAAATGCATATGTGATAAGTTTGTGTATTGGTTATATGATACTCAGGTGACCGTTAAGGCCTATTTGCCTCTTGTTTCAATTATTTTTAGGATTGATAAACACAGATGAACCAAACAGATTAGAAATGTATCTTGGTGTCACAGAATCCTTAATCAGGAAAAATCCTGATGGACTTACAGAAGTAAGTTTCTCTATATAAAAGCCTAGTTTCTCTAAATGAAAGCCTAATACTTTATTATCTAGCTTTCTTTCTTCAAAGTAAATTGCTGAAGTGTTTTTCAATTTTTGGATGATTGATCAAATGAAATGATCAAAGTTCATAATATATTGATTTTCAATACACTCTTTGTTTAGGCATGTCATATGGTAGGATTCATTTTTAAACAAATTCTATGTAAACTTCCAGTTAAATGTCAACTTTGTTATTTTGTATATTCACATTAGAGCGGGAGTATCACTAGTGAGCATTGGCTTACAGATATCTTGTTTTACCTGGTTTATATTGACGTGAATTTTTACCTGCAGCAATTATCACACATTTAAATGACCAGTGTTAATGCGTAAAAGGTTCAATCAGCCAGGGTTTTGCAAATCAGGTTTGCTGGAACCAGAAATAAGAGAATACTAGTATATCATATTCCATGGTGTTCCCCATACTTGGCCCCTTTGCAAACATTAATGACAAATATCATATCATGTACGTAAGTACATGAATATCATAATCAAGGTGTATCTTCCCTATGTTAATGGTGGCATCTTTTCTTTCGGTATAATTTATAATCACTCCATTTAAAATTGCATTTGTTTGAATTTATGATTGTAATGGTTCTTTTGTTTGATTTGATTGACAGATAGCTGAGGAGTTTACCAAGATCCTTCTCCACCTGTCTGACAGATACTTCCTCAAAGATTTTGTTTCCTTGAGGTTTAAGTCTATGGTAGCTCTTGCTGTACAAGCACCTGAACAGGTACTTGGCTAATATTCATTAAAAACATGAGAATATTGGAAGCTGCATGGGTCCGTATGATTTTAAATTTTGGAGGTGAACAATAAATCTAAATTAAAACTCCTGATAGTTCTCTCAAGGTACATTTTCAGGCATATTTATTATGATTAAAGTATTTTTTTAAAATAATTAAATTAACAAAAAAAAAACATCAAAATTGTTGCATTAATTAATTTAAACAAGAATATCCGAGAGTTTAAGACTCAGAAAATAAGCACCACCATCTTTACCCGGTCAGTATACCGGTGTCAATCAGCTGAATTGAGGCACTAGATTGGATGTTAGAAAATGATTGACATTTATTTACCCCTCCTGTGTATACAATGTCTAGCACTCACGACGATCGTGCAATTACTTTTGTCTTTTGATGCATACCTTGATGATAAAACGCCATGTCTATTGGCACTATATTTAAAAGAACCTAATGTTGACAGAGATTAAAATTTCTGCTCTTGAAAATTGAAAGATATTAAAAGTTTTCTCTTGCTCAGTGTATGTACCATATCAAACGCGCTGTTAACCTAGTCTATCAAAATCTTGTGGCACCAATCGTCCATAAAAACGTCCTTTTATTTATAAAGATGTTAATTGAGAATTAAGAGAGCTGGATAGTCATGGCCATTTGTAGACTATATTTATCTCCTAAAACGAAAGAAGAGCTCTGTAAGAATATAGCAAAAGTCCAAATTTTAAAACTAACATAAATGGTTTTTTTGTTACTACTTGATATTTTTTAATTTGTATCTAAAAATCAAAGGAAGATTTGATGGTCAATTTGTTAACTACCTGCTTCCTTGATTGCAAAATTAAATGAAATCGTGTGTCCACAATTTATAGGTATCACATTTCTTTGAGAAATTTCACGAGCCGATTCCAGAAGAGAAACAAGTACAGACAACTCGGTTACACGCACAGACGGTAGAATTATTGTGCACATTAGCAGGTGATCGGAGAAGTTTTACAAATGTATGCTGCATGAATCAGTATTTGAGTATGGTAATATGATCGTATATTGCATAAAACATATAAATATTCAGTCAATCGTGTGGGAAACTTGTTTAGACAAAAGACATATTTTTTCCATGTCGCACGCTTTTATTCATTGCAACGATCGACAATATGTTGAGAGAATTCTAACACCCCGTGTAATAAGACATGTATACACAAGCGAGCGTGTTTTCCTAGGGGCTTCACACTTTTATCAATTAGGTTTCACCCCCAGCTGAACTTTCCGGAGGTAAACCAACCGATTGAAAATCTCGGCCTTTAAGAAACTTAACATATAAGTAAATACCTCGTTAGACACTGTGGTGTCAGAATCGTATTTCATTGTATTTTCTTATAGTGTTAAACTGAACTGTATTTATTTTACAATGATCTCTCAGCTTGGATGCTGGGCGAGGGGATGAATGATGTGGTTGGAAGCCGAATTGCACAGATAAAATGGAGTATGTAACACCACACCCTCTTATTTACAAGTTTCATAATATAAGTGCTAATACAAATTTTATATATATATATATATAAGGTTCTTTGATATAACTCATAATATTTTATTTTAAAACATAAGTATGAATATAAAGCTTAAGTCTAGCTTCAGATACAAAACCTGATCTCCATTATTAAAGATGCTAAAACCTGTTCCTTCCTCACTTAAACTTTCTTGATGGATGTGATTTTTTGATATACGATATATCTTATGATTCCTATTCCTAACGATAATGTATGTAAAGTATCATATTTTATCATATAATACAATATTGTATCATGAAACAACATGATGTATTATGATACAATATTGTTTCATTTAATACGATCTTGTATCATAATATGATATGATATTATATGATACAATATTGTATCATAAGATATGGTTTAGTTTATAATATTTGTATGAAATGATGTTGTATCATATTATATTTGTATCATGGTATGTATGATATAGATGTATCCAATTTGTATTGGTTGATAGGATATAATATCATATCATATGATTCCACATTGTATATTTTAATACAGTATTATATTGTTACAGTATCATATAAAATGATACAACGTCATTTCTATAATAAGGTACAAAATCATAAGATGCAATATTGTATTGCATAATATGATACACTATTGCATTGTTTAGTAAGATACATATATATCATAAAATCCAATATTAAGTGTACCTAATAGCACAATACAATTTTGTGTCAACAATACAGTACAATATATATTATATATCATTTACATTGATTTCCGTATATAACGTGTTATTTTGTCTTGTTCGTGCCTAATATACTTGAGACCTAATAGATGTACATGTATTTAACAAAGAAACCAAGCTGACTAAATAATTTATTAAAAAACAAATCTATTAAAAATCTTGACAACTGCAATCAATTATTAATCAACAGAATGAAAACATTACTGGGTTGTGTCGATTCTTAACCTATAGACCGCTTACTTTTTTCCTGTATAAACATCATTGCTTTGTAAGGTTGAATTTTAACCGAGTCTTAACATTAATCCCGGAACGTCCATTAACATTCGAGATAAAATTCTGACCAAGATCGATTCCAGTGCAATAAGGGGGATAAATGAACAAAGGGGAATATTTTGACCAACTTGTTATATGAAATTAAAGCTATATCATCTTTATTCTATACGCTTAGCAACAAGTATAAATATTTTTTCCCCCAAAAAATTGTTTCAAGAATTATAATTATACGTTAAAAAAGTTATTTCATTTTTTAGAATAGCCTTCTAACCCAATAAAAATAGTTGAATAGAGGTTTTGTCTTGAAAGCATATCAGATAATTCGCGTTTTCCGCGTATTTTACTTCAATTTCTACATACCAATCTTGATCAATAATACTTACCGATATCCAAAAAAAACCCCAAACCCAATCTTAAGCGATTTATATGATAAAGACTGAGCAATGGTTTGTTTAAACCATGTTTTCCATTAAACAAAAAGCTAAACATACTTTTTAGAGAGATGAAACGATAAACCTATGCAAAATTTCATTTTTACAAAGCTTTTTTGAAAATATATATTTTAATGATTTTTACCAAAAATACGCCCATTGTAATCCTAAAAAGCTGTTCCTTTGGTAATTTTATTTTCAATTGGTTAAGAGCCCTAAGAGTAAATATTATAAGCTCACCTGAGCTGAAAGCTCAAGTAAGCTTTTCTGATCACTTTTGTCCGGCGTCCGTCTGTCCGTCCATCCTTCCATTTGTCTGTTAACTTTTTACATTTTCGACATCTTCTCTCAAAAGCAAAAAAATCTTCTCCAGAACCACTGGGTCAATTTCAACCAAACTTTGCACAAAGCATCGATTTCATTGGGTGAAGGGGATTCAAGTTTGTTAAAATGAAGGTCCACGCCCTTTTTCAAGGCGAGATACATGTAATTAGGAATTATTGAAAATTTGTTGATATTTTTCAAAATTCTTCTTCTCAAAAAGCATTTCGCCAGAAAAGCTGATACTTGTGTGGAAGCATCCTCAGATAGTGTAGAATCAAGTTTTATCAAATCATGGTCCTAGGGGGTAAGATGGGGCCACAATGATTTGGGGGGGGGGGGTCAAAGTTTTACAAAGGAATATATAGTTAATCTTTAAAAATATTCTCAAAACCCATTTGGACAGAAAAGCTGAAACTTGTGTGGAAGCATCTTCAGATAGTGTAGAATCAAGTTTGTTCAAATCATGGTCCCCGGGGGTAAGATGGGGCCACAATGGTGGGTGGTCGAAGTTTTACAAAGGAAGGAAGGTCAAGGTCAAAAATTTTGGTGGCGTGCACTCCTTCTCTGTACCATCTATCTATGTTCCAAGTTTAAAGGCCTAATGGTAAAGGGTATTTAATTTACGGCCCAAAACAAAATTTTATTATTTTTTCTTAATTTGACCTTGAGTAAAGACAAGGGTCAAGGTCAAATATTGAACAGTAGTCAGCTCAGTGTATTACAATTGTTTTTTTTTTCAATATTTGAAGTACTTTTGTCAAAGTTTATTCCGGAGATGAACAATTATTTTTTTTAATTGACCTTAAATAAAAATATTAGGTCAAGGTAAAAAATGTTGGTAGGTTTTACCTAGGTTATATACCATTTATCTGTGATACAAGATTAAAGACTCTATGTTCAAGGAATCTTGTGTTATGGTCCGGAAACCATTTTTTAGAAAATGCTTGACCTTGATTTACAAAATAGGTCAAGGTCAAAAATTTTGGTTGCATGCACTCCTTCTCAATACTATCTATTTACGTTCCAAGTTTGAAGTCTTAACCTTCAGATACCTTCAGGAATGACATAGTTCTTTAAACCAAGGTTCATGTAATTTCACAACTCCGCAGGCTCACTGTTTGACAGCTAGCCTTGAGCACTAACAAGTGGCAAATCTGAAGCTTGTCCATGGTACTTAAAATATCAGATCTATACATGTTTCGTATTTGATAACATTGTAGAAATATACTATACATATATATGATACCATTTCTAGGTGTCCAGGTACCTGACATCACAATTTTATGAAAGGAATTACAACCTCAGACAGAGACTTGATATACTGGAGGTAAAACAAGATCAGAACTTAATAGCAACAATATTATTTTTTTTAAATTCATCAATGGTATAGTATCATACCTACCTTGTTATTATTTTCTTTAACTTCATTGAAACTACAAGTGTGCTTTGCTGAGAAAAGGTCACAATTCAATTGTTATAGAAGGCTTCAGAGGTTTATTTAAAAGTTTTTTTGTAGCTTTCTTGAAATACTGAATATTTTCTTAAAATGTTTAATGTTGTAATATCCTATAACAGGTCCTTGGAGCAGCTGCTCAAGACCTCTCGCAGCCTTTAGATTCTAAACAGTCAATGGAACAGGTAAAACTATCGTATAAGGTAGCACCTACTGACTTTGGGAATTCAAATGATGGCTGGAGGGAGATTGTGAAGCAAAGAGTCGAAAGCAAAACCAGGAGATTTCGAAAAGGAGCTACAAAAGAAGTAGTGGCTACCAATAACAGGTTTGGACTGGTGGCTGGATGCTTTTTCTATCCCCTTATGGCCAACTTTGACAGGTGTGTACAAACTAGTATTTTTTTTATATATTTGCAAATCAATTTTGAAGTCTTATTAAGGACAGATTTAACATTGACACAATTCATGTAGTTATATATTACGTTACAAACTTCTAAAGTTGAAAAAGCAAGTGGTAATCGCATTGCCACTCAGGCTGTAGGTCTTCATCCGGCATCGTGTTTTGTCTTTTTATAATGTTTGCATTTGTAATTTCTTCCTGAAAACTCCAATGCCAATTGTTTTAATTTTTTAGCTCACTTGAGCCTCAGGCTTTTCTGATCAAAATGTGTCCATTGTCGGTCGTTGTCAAAATTTTTCACATTTTCATCTTCCTCTCAAGAACCATTGGACCGATTTCAACCAAATTTAGTACAAAGCTCACTGGGTGAAGGGGATTCAAGTTTGTTTAAATGAAGGGCCACACCATCTTTAAAGGGTAGATAATTAAGAATTATTGAAAATTTGTTGGTATTTTTTTATTAGGCGTGAAAAGATTGAACTTGTGTGGAAGCATCCTCAGGTAGTGTAGATTCATGTTTGTTCAAATCATGATCCCCGGTGTTAGGGTGGGGCCACAATACGGGAATGAATTTTTACATAGGAAAATATAAAGAAAACATTAAAAAATATTCTCCAAAACAACTATTAGGTCTGAAAAGCTGCAACTTTTTATGGAAGCATCCTCAGGTAGTGTAAATTCATGTTTGTTCAAATCATGGTCCCCAGCTGAAGGGGGCCACATTGGAGGTATGAATTTTTACATAGGAACATATAGAGAAAAATCTTTAAAAATCTTTTCCTCATAAACTTAAACTTGGGTGGAAGCATCCTTATGTAGTGTAGGTTTGTTCAAATCATGATCCCAAGGGTATGGTGGGGTCACAAAGGGTGGGTGGGTGGATAGCTTTTATAGGAAGATAGAGATAAAAAAAAAACTATGTAGAAGTCTTCTGGAAAAGCATTCAGCCATTAAAAGCTGAAAGTTGTGTGAAAGCTCAGGTTGTGCAGATTAAAGCTTGATCAAACCACGATTCCCTGGAGAAAAGGGGAGCCACAAAGGGGGATTTTTATTTCAGAATAGAAAAAAATCTTTTGATATGGGAATAGAAAAAAAATCTTCCTACAAATGCTAAAACAAGAAAAGGGGGGCTTGGTATTTACCATTAAAAAGGTAATAAAGATAAAATCATCCAGCCTTTGTCGCCGCCATATTGGCCACCATTTTGTTTTAAAAAGTTAGTTCGATCATTCAATGACTGGCACTTATCGATGTTTATTGCCCCTAAACTCGATTAAAAACTTTCCAATGTTTCAATTGAAGGTTATTTAAATTTTTTAAAAATTAAAGGGAAAACCAGGTAAGTTTCAATTGTGCTTCAATACATAAACACGACTAGTTCTACGTATGTATTATCAGATGTAAAATAAAAGCATTAACATCAAGGAATCGATCGTTGAAATACTGAATATTTATTATCGGTAGTCGACATATGTATTAAATTGATAAACAATGAAAGAAGAAATAAATAAATAAAAGCGTTTTACGTACGAAATATGACGTCATAATGTAGACTAAGCACGCAACGTTTAGTTTAACTTTGGCTAATGATTTGAGTAGGCGAATCCTACTGTTTACGTTTCAAATAAATTGTTGTACAAAAATCAAAGTGCACTGCCTTAAATCTGCACTCGGTCCTACGGTTACATCGTTCACATATTATTTTCTTTTGTACTTTCACAATCGTGGGAGATAAAATGAATGAATTGATATACTGTTGTTAAAGTTCTTTTTAGCTTACCCGAGATGAAATCTCAAGTGGGCTTTTCTGATCACTTTTTGTGCGTCTGTCTGTCTGTAAACTTTTTACATTTTTGACTTTCTCTCTAAAACCACATGACCAATTTCAACTAAACTTGGCATAAAGCATTATTGGGTAAAGCGGATTCAAGTGTGTTAAAATGAAGGGCCACAATTCGCTTAAGGGGATATAATTATTTTTATATTATTTTTCGAAAATCTTCTAAAAAACCTGTTTGACCAGAAAAACTGAAACGTGTGTGGAAGCATCCTTAAATAGTGTAGATTCAAGTTTTTTTCAAACCATGGTCCCCGGGGGTAGGGTAGGATAGGGCCATTTTTTTTTGGGGGGGGACGAAGTTTCAAATAAGAATATATTAAAAAAAATCTTCCTTTCAAAAACCAATTGGCCAGAATGCTGTCACTTGTGTGAAGCATCTTCAGGTAGTGTAGATTCCAGTTTGTTTAATTCATGACCCCTAGGGGTAGAGTGTGGGCACAATTTTGGGGAGGGGAGTAACTTTTTATATAAAACTACAGACATTTTTTAAAATCTTCTCCTTAAAAACCAAATGGCCAGACAAGCTGTCACTTGTGTGAAACCATCACCAGGTAATGAAGATTCAAGTTTGTTCTAATCATGATCCACTTGGGAAGGATAGGGCAGGGTTTCAATGTTGGAGGGGGTCGGGTCAAATTCTTACTTAGAAATATATAGTGTAAAATCCTTAAAAATCTCTTTTAAAAAGCCACCGCCTAGGAAAGCTGTAACTGATGAAAGAACCCACAGAATGTGTAGATTCAAGTTCATTAAAATCAAGATCTTCGGGGGTAGGGTGGAATCAAAAAGGGGAGAGGGTCCAAATTTTACATAGGAAAAAAATTTATATTTTTCTCAAAAACTCAAAGGTTTCAATACATGTTATTACTTATATGCAAGTATTTTGACATATTGTTGATTCTTAATTGCTTAGACTGTTGCACCTGGACAATTCTTTGGCCCCATTAGTGACTAAAATTTGATGTAGGGTTATAGATATATGAACAATTGTTTAAGATTTTCTTGAGAACTGCAATACTCGATATGTGATATGACGATGAATTCATCCTGTTACAAAAAAGGCTTAATGTTTAACGAGAATATCTAGAGAAAAAATTGCTTTTCTGATCACACTTTGTCTGTTGTACGTCTGTCCGTCTGTCTGTCCGTATACTTTTCACATTTTGAACGTCTTCTCAAGAACCACTGGGCCTATTTCAACCAAACTTGGCACATATCACCCTTAGGCAAAGGGGATTGAAAGTTGTGAAAATTAAGGGTCACTCCCTTTTTAAGGGAAGATAATTAGAAATTATTGAAAAAGTTTTCAAAAATCTTCTTCTCAAGAACCATTTGGCAAGGAAAGCTGAAACTTGTGTGGAAGCATCCTCAGGTAGTGTAGATTCAAAGTTGTGAAAATCATGACACCCCCGGGGGTAGGGCTGGGCCACATATCACCCTTATCATCACATTGGGGGTTCAAGTTTTTCAAAGGAATAAATAGAGTAAATTTTTAAAAATCTTCTTCTCAGAAACTAATCAGCCAGATGATTCTTTATAATTGTTTAGACTTTGGCCCCTGTACAATTCTTTGGCCTCACAAGGGGTTCAGAGTTTGATGTAGGTTTATTTCCCATATATAAACAATTGTTAAGGATCTTTTTGAGAACTGCAATACTCAACATGGGATATGACTATAAAATCATCCTGTTAGAAAAGGGACTTATGATTATAAACATAAGAATATCCAGGGGAAAAATGGATTTTATTTATACAGGATCTACATGTATTATTGTACATGTACATTGTCCAGATAGTTTGTATTATGACTCCATTAAGCTGATTTTATCATACCTATTGTTCCTCAGGTGAGCGATGTGGCCCATGGGCCTCTTGTTTGTATATGACTCCATAAATTTGATTCCATGATGGCTGTTGTTGCTCAGGTAAGCGATGTGGCCCTTGGGCCTCTTGTTTTATATTGTGAAATTCACTTCCTATGGGGCAGGGATTAAGACTTTTCATTGGGGGGGGGGGGAGGTGACAAAATTAGGCCTGTTTCCATTTGGTTAACATGTATTGTTTTTACTCGCTTGAGTCACTCCGGTAACTTATTGCCATTAGTCGTTCGTTTTTCGTTATCAATTTTACATAAATTATTTTAATTGATCTTATCAAGTTATTTATCACTTGGCCATATTAAATAAAATATGTGTTCTATTTAAGGTTATATTCTGTAATTTCTTAATTTTCTGTGCATTGAATGCTTGTTTGCATTATGAACAAAACTGTGAATATTTTATATTAAAAGATTGACCATTAAAGGCCTGCAGGTCTCTTTTTACCAAAAGTTTACAATAGTTGGCCCCTAAATCTAGGGTAAAGAGAATTCGAGATTCCCACTTTACTCCCCCCCCTCCTTTGGTGTTTACAAACATCAAATGATACAAAATGAAGTAACAATCGGATGAGTATGTGATTAAACTCTTAAATGAAGCTTAAAATGCAAACACGAGACTATCTGACAGGTCAGTTTAAGGGCTATGGTATTCAGGTGACCGTCAGGACCTGTGGGCTTTTTGTTTAAAGTATTTTCTGCATGTGTACTGAACCACTTAGTTTGATAAAAAAAAACTAAAAAGGAAAGATCCTAATTTACAGACATGGATAAACATATATGCTGCAGATGGTGAGTGTTCAATGAAGTTAACTGTGAAAGTTTCAACCCTTTCATTTACTCTTGAATGATCTGTGTTGTGTTTAGTGTCCATATTTCTTTGTGATTTACAGAATAGACAAATTGTCTTGACCAAAATTGCGTCCTCTCAAAACACTAAAGACCAGATGACTAGATCAACATCATCTTAAAATAGAAAAACGTGCAATACTGTCCCAGCGAATAGTTTGAATTGATGATCAATGACGAAGAAATCCAGCAGTAAAACGTTCTTTAACAACCTTTTAAATATCCGAAAACATCTTACTCAGATGAAGATAATGACATTACTATAGTGCTATTGGAAAGTTATTAAAATATCGGAGAGAAAAAAATAGAATTGGGATATTTTATTTTATTTATTGTATTCTTTTAAAGGAAAATGTTTTAGAGTAGGTAGGCAATATAAGTTTTCCAAAGGTAAACCTCGTCTAGTAACAACTAATTTTAGCTGAACTATACCGTATATCAGGAATGGTGTTGGGAATATTCTGTGATTTTGCTATAGAAACGGGGTTTAAAAGGAATCTGTTATATTTTGGCGAATTTTAATTTAACTAAGAAAGTTAACATTTATGACGTATTTTAATATGTCCATTATTTAAATTTATTTTTTTTTTTACATTTTTCTTCTAATGACCCCGACAATACATTTTTTTTTAAAGTCGGAGATCTTAAAAAAAATAAGAAGGTTTAATTTACTGATATTGCTAGACACCAAAATAACCACGTTCTATTTTAGCTCACCTGAACTGAAAGCTAAAGATAATTATTCTGATCACATTTTGTCTGTCGTCCGTCTGTTTGTCCGTCTGTAAGCTTTTCAAATTTTCAACATCTTTTCAAGAACCAATGGGCCAATTTCAACCAAACTTGGCACAAACTATTCTAAGGCTAAGGGGATTCAAAGTTGTGAAAATTAAGGACCACACCCTTTTACAAGGGGAGATAATTAGGAATTGTTGAAAATTTTCGAGAAATTTTCAAAAATCTTCTTCTCAAGAACCATTAGGCAAGGAAAGCTGAAACTTGTGTTGAAGCATCCTCAGGTAGTGAAGATTCAAAATTGTGAAAATCATTACCCTCGGCGGTAGGGTAGGGCCACAATGGGGGTTCGAATTTTTACATAGGAATATATAGAGCAAATCTTTAAAAATATTCTCAGAAACCATTAGGCCAGGAAAGATTAAACTTGTGTGGAAGCATCCTTAGGTAGTGAAGATTCAAAGTTGTCAAAATCATGACCCTCGGGTGTAGGGTGGGGCCACAATCGGGGGGGGGGGGTGTCGAAGTTTTACATAAGAATATATAGAGAAAATCTTCAAAAATATACTTCTCAAGAACCATTTGGTAAGGAAAGCTGAAACTTGTGTGGAAGCATCGTCAGGTAGAGAAAATTCAAGTTTATTCAAATCATGATTCCAGGGGTAAGATGGGGTCACAAGGAGGGGGGGGGGGTAGACAAATTTTTACAAAGGAGTATATAGAGAAATATCTTTTAATCTTTTTCTTAAAAAAACATTTGCCTAGAAAAGCTGTTACTTTATATTTGTGAAAGCAACTTCAGATAGTGTAGATTCAAATGTGTTCAAATCAAAATCTTTAGGAGTAGGGTGGGGCCACATTGGGAATCCAGTTGTATAATGGAAAACATTTTAATTATTCACAAATACTTAAATGTTATTATATATGCTTTTACTTATATGCAAGCATTTTTATATATTGCTGATTCTTTTTAAAATAGTTTAAAATTTCGCCCCTGGAGAATTATTGGGCCGCACAAGGGGTTCAGAGTTTGATGTAGGTATATCCTGTATATAAACAATTGTTTAGGGTTTTTTTTTGAACTGCAATGCTGAATGTGATAGGACTTTAAAATCACCCGGTTAAAAAAGGAATTTGATCATAAATATAAAAATATACAGGGGGAAACTTACTTTTTAGCTCACCTGAACCGAAGGTTCAAGTGAGCTTTTCTGATCACCCGTTGTCCGTCGTCCGTCCGTCCGTCTGTCTGTCTGTCCGTCCGTCCGTCTGTAAACTTTTCACATTTTCAACTTCTTCTCAAGAACCACTGAGCCAATTTTAACCAAATTTGGTACAAAGCATCCTAATGGAAAGGGGATTATAAATTGTTAAAATAAAGGACACAGCCCTTTTTAAAAGGGAGATAATTGCGAAACAGTGAGTATAGGGTGTGTGTCTTTAAAAATCTTCTTCTCAAGAACCACTTCACCAGAAATGCCAATATTTACACAAAAGCTAGTGTATATAGTGAAGATTCTAAATTGTAAAAATCGTGACCCTCGGACCAAAACTGGGGCCCTGGGCGGGGTTCAAAGTTTAGCATAGAAATATACATAGAAACATGTTTACAAGATTTACAAGATTTTTGTTCCATTTATTCAACTAAATTGTGCACCAAAAAACCCAACTGTGTCTCCCTAAATATTAACAACTCATGGCATAAGTATATAAGTTTGTTTAATCAAGAAATGACGGATGAAGACGATAAGGTGTAAAAATTCACTAAACATTATTTTATTTTATCGCTTATAGTTTATTTGGAGACCGTGCCCGATAAAAATAAAAATTAATATGTAAATTTATTTGTTGTCGGGCACGGTCTCCAAAATGAATGTAAGCGATAAATGTATCTTGTGATTTTGTTGTATATTGGTTTAGCATTATAAATACGGCATAGACTGGTTCGCCAGCTTATAGGAAATAGCAGTGACGAGAAAAAATTAATTTTTAGGCCCACAAGTTATCTTCACACGCTTGCGATGGAATGCCGAAAAAATCTTTCGGAGAGTCAATAGATTTATTTTAAAAGTAAAACGACTTTAATAGTTATAAACAAAGAAAGAGAAACATCTTTCGATTAAGTAAAACCGCTACAAAGTGTTAGCCTGAAAAAATCTCTGGAAGCCAGGCAACTGTATATTTATTTTACCTACTGGTTATGGAAAGTCCTTAGCTTTACAAAAAAAAAACAATTTCTACACTGACACGATCCCACTCTCTAAGTTAATAACTCTATATTTTATAAACACATAAGATAATATGTACAGACCATGTGCTAATTGTGTGTAGCCTGTGTGCATTCAATTTATATGTTATCGGACCTTTACGAGAAAACGGAGCTAAATCAGATCGTTACCATCCTCAGCAGCCCCATAAATCAAGTTATAATGGGCATGGATTGGAATGCTACGAGTAGTCTAGTGCCAATTATAACTTACTCAACAATGTAAATATTTAACGTTATACATTTCCGATGTAAATTAATATTTACAATACCCACATAAACAATGTATTGTCAACGGTGTCAATTAATTTGTTTTTGTTAATTTGATATTTATTGTCAAATTCATGTTTAGTTCTTCTTAAACCTTCTTTCCTTGATCCGCCTCAATCTTCTTTCCGATTTATTTTAAGTGTGCGCATTTGCTGTGCGCGAAGCTGCAGTGAGTTTTCCCACTGTTTACCTGTCCTTGAATTTCCTAGCGGAGGCGTTTAGGATCAAGGGCAGGCTATCCAGTCTAAGATACGGCAGATCTACGCACGTGGTGTAGATTTATTTGTAAACAACACTACCATAGGTAATCTTGTTTCACACGGAAATTGAAATAAATAAAAGTATGTTTTATTATTATTAGGGAAACACTGTTAATGTGTTACACTCGTATACTAATGATGAACCCGTGAAATTTGTTCAAAGACTGCTTAAAGCAGAAACAGAAAGAAGTTAATTTATTTTTAAACTTTGAAATTTCTTCGATTTTTGTAACCATGATGAGTTACGATTCATTGTATTACAAATGCATCACTACGTATTTTATAAGGAAATATACTGAGTATACAATCACTTGGTATGTTAAAATTGCAAATAAAAATATACATGTAGTTGCATATGTGCGAATTTAGTTACACAAACCATGATAATATTTGATATACGACTATTGGTACAGAAAATTAAATTAATGATATCTATATTAAAGAAAATGTCAGCTCGACGCCTTTGTGGCCGTTCCGGCCGTTGATATGTATAGGGAAGATTCTAAATTGTAAAAATCGTGACCCTCGGACCAAAACTGGGGCCCCAGGCGGGGTTCAAAGTTTAACATAGAAATACATAGGAAAAATGTATAAAAATCTTCTTTTCAAGAACCATTGCACCAGAAATGCCAATATTTACAAAAAAGCTTTTATATATAATGAAGATTCTAAATTGTAAAAATTGTGAGCCCCGGACAAAAAGTGGGGCCCTGGGCGGGGTTCAAATTTTAACGTATATAGGAAAATGTTTAAAAATCTTCTTCTCAAGACCTATAATGCAACAGTTTGGAATATTACTATGCATACATCCTTAAATAATGTAGATTCTAATTTGTAAAAATCGTGACTCCCGGACTAATACTGGGGCACCAAGAGGGGTTCAAAATTTAACATTTTAAAAAATATATAGAAAATTTTTAAAATGTTCTTCTTGAGAACTACAATGTTACAGTTTGTGGAATTCCTATACATGCATCCCTGGCTTATGTAGATTCTTAATTGGTAAAATCGTGACCCCCGGACTAATACTGGGGCCCCAAGAGGGGTCAAAGTTTAATATAGAAATATATAGGTAACATGTTAAAAAATCTTCTTCTTGAGAACTACAATGCTACAAGTTGTGAGATTACTATGCATGCAACCTTAAATAATGTAGATTCGATAGTTTTAAATTAGTGACCCCTGAACTAATACTGGGGACCCAAGATGGGTTCAAAATTTAATGTAGAAGTATATGTGGAAAATGTTTAAAAACCTTTTTCACGAGAACTACAATGCTTCAATTTGTCAGATTACTATGTAAGCATCCTTAAATAGTGTAGAAGCTGTGACCCTCAATCTAATACTGGGGCCCCAAGAGGGGTTCAAAGTTCAACATAGAAATATAGAGGGAAAATGTTTAAAAATCTTTTTCCAGAGAACTACAATGCTTCAACTTGTGAGATTACTATGCAAGCATCCTTGAATAATGTAGATGCTAAATTAATAAAGCTGTGACCACTGGACTAATACTGGGGCCACAAGAGGGGTTCAAAGTTTAACATAGAAATATATATGGGAAATGTTTTCAAAAAGTTTTTCTCGAGAACTATTATGTTACAGTTTGTGAGATTACTATGCAAGGATCCTCAAATAGTGTAAATTCTAAATTGTTAAAGTCAACCATAAACCTCGGACCAATACTGGGGCCCCAGAAGGGGGGTTCAAAGTTAGAAATAGCATATGCTACGAAATAGAATGTTACAAGAAACTGTTGTTCAGGTGAGCGATGTGGCCCATGGGCCTCTTGTTTTTTTATACAGGATCTACATTTATTATACAACATTGTCCAGATAGTGCGTATTATGACAACATGAAGCTGATTTCATCATGCCTATAGTTGCTCAGGTGAGCGATGTGGCCAATGGTTCGCTTGTTTTTACTTGCATTAAAGTAAATTAATTAATTTTGAAGCTTTTTACAAATTGTAAAGAGTGTCTCATAAAACATTGGTGTCCAAAATACAATAAAAATAGAAGTAATACTGGTAAATGTTTGTAGAAAACAATAAAAGATTAACGAAAAGGCATTGCAATTGTGCAAATATGAATAGGATATTCTTGGGGATATTAATATAAAATAAAATAATATTAATTAATATGTTAATATGAACTAAAAGAACAGCAACTATTTTTTAACGATTGATTCATTGAGATTGAAATATATTTATTAGCTTTTGAATAAATTAATTTTGGCAAATTTCAAAATTGGCACTTTATTCATGACTATTTTTTTTTAAAAATCTACCAAAACTTTTACAGGGTACTTACTAGATTTACAATAAGACAAATCAAGAAAATGGTACAATCACAAAAGGGTATATTGCAATGATATTGTTTGGTTGAAGATTGAAAGTTTTTACTGAAACACGTTGATGAAATTCAATAAAACTTTCCTACTGCTCAAAGAATAGGGCAATATGCAATTTATAATTATAATAATGTCATATGTTTTTTTTTTAGAAAGGAAAATACTTTTGATATGATGGGAGAAGACAGTCTAATTCTAGCCAGACTTGTATACACCTTAGGTGTCATTATTTATGCAGCCATCAACACTCTGGTATGTAAATTGCTACCAGAATATCAGAGGCACTTACTTCTACACAGAAGTGTACATAAATGATATATGAATCACATTGGTATTGCTTTCACTATATAAAACTATAGGGAAATAAAATAAGTTTGTCATTTTCTTTACAAAGTATTCAGGGAAAATGTTATTTGTTTTCCATATCATCAGCTAACATTTAAAAAGGGGCACCCTCTACAACATTTTCTCAAAATATCTAGCTCGACACAGGTCATTCTTCAAAACTACCTGTTTTGCGTTTTTATGTAAACGACCTGCAACACCCCTCAGAAAGCCTGATGCATGTGCCTTTGGAATAAGTAGTCATAAAGCTGGAATACGTTGGGTTGTTAAAATTCATAAACATTAAGGATAAGACAAACACTCACATTAATGTTCATAGTATCAACATACGAGAGTTAATAAAAAGATACCAAACTTTTGTCGTAGTTTTTTACTTAACGTCATATTATCACAAAACTTGATAGACATGATTTAGTACTAAGGACTATGTATGATAAGGGCCTAAAATGGCCCCCTAAAATTAACATGATCATTTTACTGTAGTTCTTTGTTTTCTTTGTACATATATATGTTATGTTTTTAAATAATGTTCATTTTGATTCAAGAGCCCACAATTTAGAAATATGACATCGTAAAGACAACCTTTTCCCGCCATTTTTGCATTTTTAGCATAAAACAGCTTGTTTTCAAGCAGTTTTTCTTTCAGAAAACATAGAGCGCATGCTTGAACAATCAAAATATTTTAATCAGAGATGTATCTAGCCAAGACTAATAAGTGACAAAAAAATGTTCCTTTTTCAAGCATGCGCTCTATATTTCCCATTCGTAAAAATATAAGAAAAATGTCAATTTTGGACTGGTTTTGATTGAATTTCAGAAATAGCGTCACTTCTGAAATCATATACTACCAGTGAGTGCAAATAAATCAAATAAACAGGTTAAAAATATATTTTATATCAACTCTTTTAAAAAATAACATAATATTTTATTCCATTAATTTGAGCTCAAAACAATGAATTTAATTCTTTATATCTAAGTTAAATTCAAAATTTAAAAACTGCAAAAATGAAGTCACGGCAGACATCAAGTTGAGTATTGGCGTGATATTCTTTGTTCTAATTATGATCGGGTATATTGTTTAATTGAACAGAGATCGTTCATTAAAGACAGGTAGTCTTCGTTAAAAATGATTTAAACAGATGACATCGCCGGACGTCATGGAGCAGCGAAAAGTGATAAAAGTATGAATTTCACTCTGAAAAACACCGATACAAGCTGTGATAATGCATGTTGATGCAAATAATATGTCAAAAGTTATTTGCGCATTTGTAGGTGGTGAAAACTGTCATTTGGACATCACAGGAGCCCGACATAAATTAGATGATCAGTAAATATTTTGTCAAATAGTTACGTCATCCTACGTTCAAGGTTTTCCTCTGTTGTGAACGAAGATTAACACAATTTAAACATCAGAGAAATTACTTTTGATTCTCGATTAATTGTGAGTAAATAAGATAATAAGTCGTATGGAGTTGTTTTAAAATACAATAGGAAATACATTAGACATTAAATATGAAATAAAGATGGGGTAATTTAATAAACTATACATTCTCGACATGACGTCATGTTTACCCGTGACGTTGCTCCGTGGTGACAAACCATTATGCTTTTAAGATAAGGTAACAAATAAACCTTCTCAAGAAATGTTATGAACCTTCACATATCAATGAAATAAATGTTTGTGAATAAAGTAATGTGTTAGTTGTGACTTTCATGAAAACTATATGACAGACAGCAACACTGTCTCCTTATGTTTTGATTGACCCTCGTATAAAATGATTTTGAATATGGTACGCTTTATGATGGTACATGTATTAATGAAATTTAATATTGAACGGTACCATTTGGACAATCAAACTGTAAAATAAAGTTAGGAAGGCCATATTTATTTATGAGGAAAAATGTATTTTTCCGCTAAATTACCGTATTTTTTGCTCATTTCTTGAATACATTATATTGAACCATTACTTTTTACATGTATTTCTTTAATTTAAAAAGTGAAAATATCTTTCAGGCAGTTAAACAGATGGCAAACAGGCTTCTGGAATTTCTCTGGATCATTAGATTCCATTCTGATGTGTATGTATGTAATTAAAATCGTGAAATTCATGACTCCTACACTCAGGAGAAACTACAAATATATAAATAATTGTTTATTTTATTATTATGTGAATACAACAAAACGTGAGTGCAAAATCCAAATGAGGAAAGATTCTTCTATCCATATTACAAAATCTCTAACTTTCAGGTCAGGGGCTAATAATACAAATTGCTCTTCAGATGCGAATTTAATTAGATTTTTGAAGTAGCCTCAAAATTCTTGAGTTTGAAAAAATTTTTTTAATAATTTAACATTATTAGGTTTCATGAAATATGTTATTGGATACACTTTTGAATTATCGTAAGTTTTTTTTTTTATTAGGAAGGTGCGTCATGCAGTATTATTTGCCATTTCAATGGTGATTTTGTCAGTCCCAGGACATATATTACTGACAGATTTACAAAGTGAAGTCATGGAAACCAAGCACTGGTTAGAAGGTACGTTTGCTGAATGGATATAAATCATAGAATGCTTCTCTTCTCTTTAACTCCTATTTTTCAGCCATGTGAGTGTGCTGTAATTTAGCATTGTATAAAGGGTTGGATCTGCTGATTAATATTCAAGATTCTATTTAAATTTAAAATTGTAAATATAAAAATATATTTATAGGGGTTCCGGCATAGTCACTGATGTGCTTAGGGCAATTGTTGTCATTGTAACTGAGACGAAAGATTGAAAAATGGCAAATCTCATAAGTAACTTTAAAGTAATATAGAAAGCAATTGCAGCGTATATAGGTTATGAAATATATTAATATTAAGTTAGCAATATGTTCAATTTTCAAGTTAAGAAAATTCTTCTTTTACCAAGACAATCAGTTCTAATAGCAACCTTTCAAAATTGTCGTGCATCTTTATTAACCAATGTGTATTTTTAATGTAAAGGAAATTGGTGACTATGGGTGGCAACCAAGTTCTGATAATTACACAGAATTGATTTAACATTTTTTGCTTGCAAAATGTTGATAATGGTAACTGTTATTAAGCTTTATGAGTTATTGTTGAGAGTAATTAAGGAATCAAATCTAATCAATATTGAATTAACTAATATTGAACCTGTTGATCATACATGTTCTGTAATTTTCAAGTCTGTAAAAAATCCTGAGGGTTCTTTTAAGACATATGTTTATCTTCATTCCCTCATAAATGATCAATTGCTATTGCAGTTGATAACAAACAAAATATCCGTTTGTAGTTACTTGTATTTTATGTCTTGTCCTGTCTTAACTTTGAAGATGTGATGGAGAGAGATGTAAATACAGAATCAAAGAAACTGGCAATACAGAGCTTGGTACTTCTGGAAAATGTTATAAAACAGGTGAGTTCATGATCACTTACTTCTTGTGTTTTGGCTATTATTAAAAACCGTTTGCAACTTACAAGTTTCCAATTTCACTTTTTATTGTATTTCCATAATTAATTCTTGTATGTAGTAAATATACAACTAAATGTTCAATTTAACAAAATTAATCAAGACATTTGTCTGATATTCTTGTAGAATATTATATCAGGGTATTTGTTAAAGTATCATAAAAATGATGGATACAAATTTCAATAACTATTTTAAAAAATATTTTTGTTTAACTTTTTAAGTATAGGCGATTAACTTGTTGAAAATAATTGCTAGATATATTGGATCTTGCAGGAGTTTACCAAAGGAGCTGATCTTACCTGAGACAGCAAGGTGACAACAAATATCAAACAAATATTTGTCTTTGAAATGAACCTTCGAGCCGACAACTGTCAGAAATGAGAAAGAGAAATTTTACAGAGGCTTTTGTTCAGCATGATGATTTCAAAGTATCAAGTTAAATGCAGAAAGGATGTGTGGAAACATCTCCAGGAAGAGTTTTGATCTTCATTATTATCATATGTTGCTGCTAATCTCGATACAGATTCCACTCAAACTGACATTTGGACTTATGCTTAACCGAATCTCGGGAAAAGTCCTTCATAATTCACATTTGGTAATTCTGCCCCAAGTTTGTTCGTTTTTAGAATCAAACTCTTAAGAATGGTGTGTCTCGCCTGCCTCAATCATGCAGCTCGAACATCCTTGAATGGTCTTTTAAACTAAATCTGCATTTTGAGGTTAAGAGATTCGATAAAGACGTCAGTCCAGATATCGATCCAAGCCGAATCTCTACGGAAATTTCTTTTACAGCATGCTATTATTTTGAAATGATATCCAAAACTCTTTGATTAGTGATCATATTCACTTAAATCCGTAACAACCCATTGTATCATTCATATATCAAATACATTTACAGTTAAAAAATAATTTTGATTCATGTTTACAATGACAGAAAACATAAATATAAGAAAGAATTACAAATGTTTAAAAGTTCACCAGAATATGAACTTGGTTTGGTATGTGATCAAACCTGAGATTGGGGGATTCGAAAATTTTCTTTAATGTTGACAATATCTTTAGAGCAGGAGATTTTACATGTCTATGCAACATAGGGAACAAAAATGAAGATTAAAAAGACATTTCAATAAATACTTAGAAGTAACAGTTTAATTTACATATGATCTAACTTAAAACCAAGTGAAATAGGATATATCTGGTGTAATGGAAAAAAACATACCCAAAACACGCATTGACTATGCTCTTGTCTTAAAATCCTACTCATTTTAAGTAAAAAGCATTTTTTCCGAGAGATAGGCGGTACTTACTCTGAGGGAACACGAATGTCAGACCACAAATGTATCCAAGAAACTTTTGATATCAAGTCCAGAGAGCCCGGGTATTGGAACTTTAACACCTCGCTTTTGAAAGAAAATCAATTTATAAATGAAAAGAAACAAATTATACAGAATTTTGATACAAAAACAATTTGCAAGCAAAATAGGAGAGTTTAAAAACCAAAACTAAAGTATACTCGATAAATCAAAATAAAATGATAAATAAATCATTAAACTTAAGATTTATGAAATCGAAGATAATTTGAGTAAAAAAATGGCATTGAGTTTTTCAGATAGATATTGTTAAAATCAACAACTTTGCTTCTATAATGCATTACAAAATCTTTATCGTCTTTAAGTTTTTTGTAATAGACTTTACGAGTCTATTAGCCCCTTATTAAAGGGGCTAGCCCCTTTTTGTTTATTTCATACGAAAGATCTCTCAAATACTAACATTTTAGCTCACCGAAACGAAGTCAGGTGGAGCTTATGCTATACCCTCGGCGTCGGCGTCGGTGTCGGCGTCCGGACCTGGTTAAAGTTTTTGTTGCAGGTCCTGTATCTAAGTTATTACTTGTCCTATCTTCACCACACTTGTATGGATGATGCATCTGGACCTACTTATGGACTTGAAAGACTTGGATGCTGAATCTGGGCCATGAATTTCAGATGCTGGAGGAGGTTAAGGTTTTTTGAGCAGGTTAAAGTTTTTGGTGCAGGAGCCCTTTGATAGCAATTTCTAAGTTACTACTGGTCCTAACTTCACCAAACTTGCATGGATGGTGTGCCTTATGATACTGAAGCACCAGACAGGCCTGAATGCTGAATCTGAGCTATAGGTTTCGGTTGCTGGAGGAGATGAAGGTTTTAAGAGCTGGTTAAAGGTTTTGGAGCAGGTACCCTCTGATGATTATATCTTAGTTATTACTGATCCTAACTTCACCAAACTTGCATGGATGGTGTGCCTTATGATACTGAAGCACCAGACAGGCTTGAATGCTGAATCTGAGCTATAGGTTTCGGATGCTGAAGGAGATGAAGGTTTTAAGAGCTGGTTAAAGGTTTTGGAGCAGGTACCCTCTGATGATTATATCTTAGTTATTACTGATCCTAACTTCACCGAACGTGCATGGATGATGCGTGTTATGATACTGTTGCACCTGACAGGCTTGAATGCTGAATCAGAGCCAAAGGTTTCGGATGCTGGATGAGGTTTAGTTTTTTCTGGAACAGGTCACATGTTTAATAGATAATAGTAATATTTCAAACTTTTATAGTGTATTTAACTATAATATAAATGAATCGCAGAGGTAGCTTCAGATGCAGAGTTGATTCTTATCAAGGATGATTGAAAATTAAATCTTAGTTATTACCGGTCCTAACTTCACCAAACTTGCATGGATGGTATGTCTTATGATACTGATGCACCTGGCAGGCATGAATGCTGAATCTGAGCCATAGGTTTCGGATGCTGGAGGAGGTTAAGGTTTTTAGAGCTCAGGTTAATTTTTTTTGGAGCAGGTGCCCTCTGATGATTATATTTTTTTATTACTGATCCTAACTTCACCAAACTTGCATGGATGGTGTCTTATGATACTGATGCACCTGACAATAAACTTGCTATCGTCCTCATAGCCAGTAAATAGGTATATAATATTACATGATATTGTATCATATGATCATTATGATGATATAATGTTGTATCAAAATGAAATTATATTGTACCATTTGATACAATAACATATTATGTATCAAATATGATACAATATCATACAATACAATATCATACTATATTATACAATATTAAACATATGTCATAATATTGTGATTTATAATGTGATATGATATTGTATCATATAATACTTATAGTATATTGTATCCTATGTATATTATATATTATGATATTGTATTATGTGATCAAATACAATAATGTATAACTTGATACAATGTCATATCATATGTAACATTATCATATTGCATCATTATTTATTACAATTTTATATGATATATATTGTAAGTATCATAGGATGCAATATTAATTTACTATTATTGTATTGATAAACATTGTATCTTATAATACCGTATGAAATGAATATATGATTATCATACAATTTTTTTAAAACATATGATATACGATATTGTGTCAAAACAGTACCCATGAATATCATTCACTATGATTTTCATATAATATGATAAAGTTGGTCTCATAAAGGTGATGCCTTATAACGGTGATGCCTCGTCTTGGTGAGGTTTGTAATCTGTGATTACCTTTGTTTTGTTCTTGCACCCATCTTACATTGTTGTTCATTCTTGAGATACAAATGATTGAATATTAAAGGGGCCAGCCCTGTAGATTCTTAATGGGGACAAACATTGGTGTTTTGATTAGTGGAATCGATTTAAATCATCAATACAAACATTTTCTCTTCTACAAGGCTTTACAAAATATGTCTCGTTCTCTAGATATATTTTATCAAAATTTGAGAACTTTGGCCCCTAAAATCCCTAATTACGTAATAAATGGGTGTGGCATTGAGTTTTACAGATAGATATTGTTACAATTAACAACTTTGCTTCTATAATGCATTACTAAATCTTGATTGTTTTTAAGTTTTTTGTAATAGACTTTACCAATCTATTGGCCCCTACTTGAAGGGTCCAGTCCCTTTTTGTTGATTTCATACGAAAGATCTTTCAAATACTTACATTTTTTGTTCTCACACCCATCTTAAAATGTTGTTCATATTTGAGATACAAATGATTGAATATTTTAGGGGCCAGCCCTGTAGTTCCTAATGGGGACAAACATTTGTGTTTTGATAAATGGAATCGATTTAAATCATCAATAGAAACATCATCGCGTGCACAAATTTTTGGAAACGGAAGACCTTAACTAGATACGATCTCGTTACGAGAAACGAGTAGGTCTTCCGTTCGATTTTTTAAAAACGATACGATGAATAATCGATAAAACTTTAGATACAAATGATGGACTATTTTAGAGGCCAACTCTGTAGATCCTTAATGGAATCCATTAAAATCATCAATGCAAACATTTTCTCTTCTAAAATGATTCACAAAATATGTCTCCTTCTCTAGATATATTGCGTCAAAGTTTAAGGACGTTGGCCCTTGTAAATTCCTAATTACGTAATAAATGGGCATGGCAAGAATTTGTTCTGGTAGATATTGTTACGATCAACAACTTTGCTTCTATTATGCGTTACAAAATCTTTATTGTTTTTAAGTTATTCGTAATATACTTTACGAGTTGCTTGGCCCCTAATTACAGGGGCCAGCCTCTTTTTCTTGATCTTATAAGAAAGGTCTTACAAATACTTACATTTTATGTTCTTACACCTATCTAAAATCGTTGTTCATTTTTGAGATACAAATGATTGAATATTTTAGGGGCCAGCCCTCTAGATCCTTAATGGGGACAGACATTGGTGTTTTGAAAAGTAGAATCGATTAGAATCATCAATGCAAACATTTTTTCTTCTACATTGCTTAACAAAATATGTCTCCTTCTTTAAATGTATTGCATCAACGTTTAAGGACGTTGCCCTCCAAAAATCCCTTATTACATAATAAATTGGCGTGGCAAGATTTTTTTCTGATAGATATTGTTACGATCAACAACTTGCTTCTATAATGCATTATAAAATCTTATTCGTTTTTAAGTTATTTGTAATACAGTTTACGAGTATATTGGCCCCTAATTGAAGGGGCCAGTCCCTTTTTCTTGATTTCGTTGGAAAGAATATTTGATTTTCTACCACTTTTGTTATATATGTCTTTACAAAATATCAACTGATAAAAAGATACAGACGAAAATGTACGAAAATTTAATTCAATATTCGAACCCAATTTTCGTGCCTAGGCGAGTTCAAAGCAACGAGTGGTCTTCCGTTTGAATACACCAATAAAAAAAAACCCCTATATGTGTCTGAAGGAAATATCCACCATTTGACAAACAATTTTCTTTCAATTTGTTAATAGTTAACTTTTTAAAAATTATTTTGTAAAAACACGAAAAAAAAACATTAAAAATTCTTTAAAAATAAATATAGTATCACTTACATCATTTTGATAAGTATATGTTTTGTGGTCTTCTATTGAAAATTGGAACAGTGGGTGTATAGAGCCACCTTAATGTAGCTCGCGGGTTTGCTGACGTCACAATAGACTTTGACGTTAAAAGAGCACCATGTACACAAAGAACAGCTACATGCAGATTACGAACATTAGCATGAACGGTTTTAAGGGAGATGTCCGGCCATCTTTTACATTTGATATGAAAAATATAAACATTTCTTAAACTGGCTTGTTTCTGTCCAAAACATACTTAAACTGTTGTCAAAAGATACAAAAGAAATAAATATGACGTTCAACATGTTGTTTTGTATGCAAATTACGCATTCAAGGGCAGAACCGAGCATTTTAAAATCACTTAGAACTGCGCAGCTACAGACTTAAATTTAAGATTTAAAAGTCTGGAAAAATATGAAAGAAGGTCATAAGTGTCCACTCTACAACCATTTAATAAGAAAAAGGTCAAAGCTTGCTACTGTAAGTTGTAACTTTGTCTCAAAAGAGGGTACCCTATTCTTAAAATGAGTCTCAAAAACCATCAATTTGCACGAGATATTTTTGTCTGTGTCTATGGAGGTATATTGAAGTTATATTTTCATTGAAAATACATGTATATGTATATTTTTTATTTAAGGCAATTAATTTTTTAGACCCCCTACCCTACTTCAAAAAAGAATTAAATTCAATGTATACTTATAGAACTTAAACAAAACAATTAAAACTGGTATTTAAAATCTTCAAAATAAGTCTGCAGCTGCGCAGTTCTACAGCTGTTCTAAGTGATTAAAAAAGTATTGTTCTGTTCTTAAAGCTGACATGAACTCATAAAAGCATTTGGTCGCCATATTAGTTATGATCGCTCCTCAATTGCCATTGGGGTATATATACCGGTCGAGAAAATTAGGTCTGTTAATTTTGGATCGAGGCATTCAGGTTGCACGGACTTCTAAATGCATTGCATGAACTACACATTGTAGTGAAATGAATGTTAAAATAAAAAGAATAAAGGGAACTACAATAAATAAAACAATATATATATAAATATTAATTCTTTGAAAGAATATCCAATGTATCCGTAATATTACTTATTTTGCAGAGATAGTACTGCCTTACTTACTTAGCCTGCACATCGAACACGTGTGTCGTTCATACAGAGTGCATAACGTCTGCATATTTTTAAGACCCGGCGGTACTACATCCAACACAGTAGATAAATTATAGTAAATCCAAGAAAGTAACAACATAACATCGGTTTCTAGATTACTCCGTTTCTAAATTCCATGCGGTCATTGACATTGCTCGATCTGCCACAGTGTATGGTTTGCACATGTGCGATGTTATAACATATACAGGAAAACGTTCTAGAATTATTGAGGATTTTTGAAATATGTGTGCCTGGAATTCAGTCTGTCTTGTTTTGTCGTTCATCGGATATTCCTTACCAGTGCAGTGGTTGTTATATTATTTTTGTTCAAAGCACGTTTCTACAAGTCTTTCGTCCAATGTAAAGTGTTCGGGTGAATGAAATTCCTGAATGCAGTGAAGCATTAATAGTTCTATCGACCTTATATAGGGGGTGTGTAGCGAGGAGCAGAACGATAGAAATCGACAACTAATATGGCGATAGTCGGAGATAAAAGGGAAATAATGCGTATTTATGAATTCACATCAGCTTTAAATGCATAATTTGCATACAAAACAACATAAAGAACCTTATATTTACTGCTTTTTCATCTTTAGACAACAGTTTTGTCCAGTTTTATGCAAATTAAGCCAATTCATGAATTGTTTTTTTTATTCTCAAATTTACAAGATGGCCGCACGCCTATTAAGGCCTATTGCAGTAGTATATCAAATTGAAGTAGTTGTTATATATACAAACATTAATTTTATTGTTAATGAAACATGATATTACGTATACATAGAATTATGATTTATTTATTTACGTTAGAAAACGCAACATTTGAATTTAAATTATGTACATGTACATCATTATTTGTGCCATTGAAAATTTGATTCTGTATGCTAAAGATTAAAATTAATTTGTAAATGACTAATTACTGTTTAAAACATATTCTTCAGGTTCGATTTTGCAAATGTAATCCTCGCATTACATGTACTAGAATTATTGTTGTTTTATGGAGATCAAGAAAGTTAAAATAATACTTCTAAGTACAATGAAAAACATTAGTTCTACTCTATATGTTTGTTATTCAACGACAGCTTTAAAATCTAACTAAAACCAACAAAATAGAATTTGCTATTTAATGCATGCTTTGATTTGATTTTCTTGACGAACAATGCCCGTCCATTTTTTTTGGCACACAGATGCACGAAACTGATAACGTCGCGCTAACATGGTGCAACTTCGCGATAATATAATGTTATGTGATTTCAAATCTTTGAAGTTATTTTTGCAAAAAAATTGGCAGAGAACATGTATTGAGTTTTTTGTATCGATTAATTTTAAATCATCTTTGCAATCATTGTGCTGAGTAAAATAAAATTCGTCTGATTTGTTTTAAAGTTATGAGTATGGTTTTGGAATGCGGTTCCTAGCGAAAATGTAAATATTGCTATATATTTCCTTGAAATGACGTTCATTGTGTTAATCAACAGTGTTGCGTTTAAGATAAGATAACATTATAACTAGGCTGACGAATAAAATAAAATTTCAGGAATAAACTTTTAAAACCAACTGATTCAACAGACATTTTTTTAGGGTAGGTTGTCTCACAAGCAGTAAACCCGCGAGCTACCTTAAGTTTTTCGCTAAAATATAGGTTTCATAGTCCTTTTTGAAAGAATTCAGGTAGGGAGTTGGTCGTCATTACAATATTATAATTTTTCTACCCCAGAATGAAACTAATTAAATACATATATCAGATACCTTGAAAAGTCTGTTTATGGGCTATGTTACTCAGGTGCCCGTTAAGGCCTATTGGGCTCTTGTTTCATTACTGTGGAATCATTAAATTTCGTGGGGGCCAATTTTCGTGGATGGCTTAAATTTTACAGGTTCGTGGGGACGTACTTTCGTGTATTTTCATATATCTACAAAAGGAAATATTACTTTATTACCCTAATTTATCAATTCGTGGAGGATGTTATTTCGTGGTTGAGAGGTATCCACGAATTCCACGAAAATTGAGCCACCACGAAATCTAATGATTCCACAGTATTCCAAAGGGCACTCGGCAAGTGCTTTTTCAGTCCTTTGTCGCATTTTCTATAAAACTCGGGTGGTTGCAAGATTACAGGAAGGAGAGGGATGGTCATATATTTTTAATCCAGAATGAAGCTTAATTAAATTAAATTCTATTATTAGTTTAATTTTTAAGGCATGCTATTGTAATTAAACCCCCCAAAACTAATTTAACTTCCTTAAATAGTAGAGAAGTACCATTTATTTAAATTAACTAAATGAGATAAGAGATGCATTTGACGATTGTTATATTTATTTCAAAATTTATAAATCACAAATAATTAAAAATTTCGTAAGAAAATAAATTAGATAGTAGACGATATGAACGAGAAAAAATATAAAATATATATGTCTAACAAGAAATTGTCTATCAAAATTTAAATTCATTTAACAAGATATCACAGATGCAGAAATATTTTGACCATAAACAGAAGTAAATTGCATTTCAAAATAAACTATAATATAACACTTCAATAATCTCTGTACATATTTATTTAAATGAGAAAATATAGAATAAATTATTCTGAAAATAATATTTTTTGTTTATGTTATTCAAAGATATGTAATAATCTAACAACTGCAAATGGCAAAGTCGGATAATAATCAAAGCGAGTGAAAAACATCAAGATATATGTACAAAAACACACTTGAGAATTAATACTCAGAAATTATAATAGTGTTTTATTTAACACTCTTACAAAAAAAATTGCTGTCAAAGAAACAAATTTTGGATCAACTCATAGGAGGGTTACTGATTTTGTCCTACAAGACCACTGGCTGTGTTAAACAGATTGACTGGGCTGTTGCCATCAGTGATCAGAACGCTCTCCAATCCAAGGGCTTTCAACATATTTACCTAGAAAAATAATTATTATTCAAACAAATTTTTGCTAAAGTAACTAATATCCCTTTCATTTCATGTCTGAAATACATGCGTGTCTATGAGTTTACATGAACAGCATTTGTTATGGGAACTTTTCAAATGACAACGAGTCTGATTTTTTTCTACATGGTGTTTAAAGGAACATGGTCATGATTTTGGATAAAATTTCATTTTTCTTTTTTTAATGTTTATAATGCTTTTATTTCTGATGATCAACCAAAATTTGAGTGTCATTCGTAGAGTTATAAGCAGCAAGATACAGAGTTAACAATTTTTTGTCATGTAAACAAGGCTCGTGCCCTGTTTTTGTTTACATTGGTTGAATGTACCGGTAAACGTTCTTTTTCAACTTGATTTTTGTCTCTTCTATTTCGTTTTAGGCATAAATAAACAGTACTTTTATTAATATTTATCACATTCATTTTGGGTCTAAAACTGGAATTTTCACTTCTACATTCAAAACGTACAGAAAGCTTTGTTTACATGACAAAGAATTGTAAGCTCTGTATCTTGCTTATAACACGACGACTGACACTCAAAGTTTTGTTGCCCATTACAAATGCATTACTGAAGTATTGTAAAAATTAAAAACGGAAAAATAATTTTCGACCAAAATCGTGACCATGCCCCCTTTAAAATAAACAAATATAAAAAAAAAGGCATAACTTAAAGCTATTGTATTCTTCTTATGGACTATGTTTTAGCTTTCATGTTTCTTATGGTTCTGAAAACTCCAGAAAAATGAAAATATTTTAAATCATCTTTACCTGATTTGCTGGACCTGCAGTTGCAATGGCCGCCAGTACATCTGCTCCTATAGTTGAAATCATATCCTTAAACTTCTTTACCTGTAATAAAATGAATTTGTTATACCTTCGTAATTCTTTCATGAAGAAGGTTAAAGGAATCAAGTTGTCACAAACGTTATATGGAATATACATAGTAATTCCTTGTAACGGTAACTGTTTGCAACTTAATTGTTTGAACAACTTTATTCCTCTAAACCTTCTCATAAAATTGATTACAAATTGAAAAATATGCATACGAAGTTTATCTTGCTTCATTTTTTACTTATTTAATCAAACCTCAATGTTTGTCATTTCCCTTTCCTTATGAATTTCTAGTCTGTTCATATTTCTCGCATAATCTAGTTCCTGTCTTCTTAGCTGTAGAACAAAATATTTAACACATAATTATATAAATATAATCAGAGATATTAAAAATTATATTTGCATTATTGAAAAAATTAACAAAGTTTTTCGAGAGAAAAAAATAAACAAGATAAAGTTATTGACACAATTTGCTAATGAATAATTACATTGAACTTCAGAATAAAACAAATACCGAAATTGAAAACTTCAATTGCAGGCATTCTCTCACTTATATAAGGATGTTGTTTATTCGGGGTTTGAGTGCCCAAATTAGGATTGATATAAAATTTAATATCATGAGTAAAATTTGTTTAAAACAGACCAGTATTCTTGAAAATGAAAATTTTTTGACGTAACAATTGATATATTAATTATTTTATGGAATTAGGCTTAAACAAAAATAAACGTTTAGAAAAAAAGAGGAGATTTATTCATTCTTCATATTACATAAACCTAAAAAAAAGAACTGCAGTAATCAAACATGACACTTGACAGGTACCAAAGCCACATGCTGTGATGCGTGAATAATTCTGTCTGTCCAGTATTATCGGTAAATTACAGAGTGATTTTGGGGCTCATATGTGTTTATATAAGCTTCTCTTGAGTGTCTAGCACGTAAAAGGTGTGAAACTCAATTGACAGAAACAATCTTTTCATTATAGAATTAGGGTGCACTTAGAGAAACTGTTATATTAACCGGACAATTATAATTAACGGGTATTACACAAAACGGTGTTTTTATCGAAAAGCATTTTATTAGATATCAATAAAATTGTTTTTCAACAAAATATATTTTGAAAATGAAACCCAGATAAAAATAATTATTTCTTTTCGTTGTGAGTCAATATACAGGTATCATTTAAAAATAATCATGATCGATATTTTGTAAAATTCAATCGGGTTTGAATTATAAATTAGTTGCAAAGCCATTTACTTATCAAAGTACTAAAAGTACTGAGAAGCGCTAAGCTGTCCCTACATGAGCAAAAATTATTTACATTATACGTGTATCATGATGAATGAATTTAAACGTTTACTTACGTCATATATATAGCCAATATTTTGCATTTTTGTAAAAATTGAACTACAAACAATATCCAGGACTGTGTTCAATAACAGAGATGCGTGCATAGCCGCTAGGTTATAGATATCTAGGTCTATTGAATGATAAGCTAGCCTAGCCTCTAGTTCATTGGTTTGAAGTTTAAATTATCAACAGATGAATAACTTCATCGACATGATTTGGTAATTTCATGCAGAAATATATGTGTTAAAATTCATACTAACTTATCAAACAACGAAAAATCATTTAATAATATAAATTGTTCGTTTGTTGCAACTTGGTAACTAAGGCAACCATCTTGAATTTGATATTTAGTCATACAGTTTTAGGCTAGGTGTGTCTACATGTACCTAGTGGCTAGCTAGCTAATCGTTGAACAACCTAGTTGCTACCTAGCCAATACAATCATGAACGCAGAATAAAGCGAGATTCGAACTCTAGGATCTGTGTTTCACAATCTTATAGCCACTTGACTATAGGGTTAATTGAAGAAGTGGGTTGAAAAGATGGTTTTAACAGATTAAAATGTTTCGAACTGAGTTCCTAAATATTTGTGTCGGTGTAGCTTTCTCCTATATAAAATTTTTGAATACATTTATTAGAATTAGAAATAATTGCGAAATATTTGGGAACACATAACCAATTTTATTTTTTTATTTCAGGAGGGAAAAAAAATAAAATCTGCAAGTCTGATCAAGTTTTAATGCAATACCTGTAGAAAAGTGCCATTAAAACATATATTCTGAATTATTGAAATTTACTTAATAATATGTAGGGAATTTTCTTTCAGTGAAATAAATGTTTGAATAGAAATAAGCAGAGATAAATAAGAAATTTTCCCTATAATAGGGAAGAATGATAATACCACCCTAATGAATTTTGATAGAAGAAAATAGTGAAGTATATAAGACTTATAACAACATTGTATGATTTGAGAATGTACATTTCAAAATTTTGATGAGATTTTTTTTTTTTACAAAAAAGCATTACTTGTACTATTACTACTACTGCAATAACACACAAAAGTTCTAACTCTAGCTTTATAAAAACAGAAAACAATTTTACAAAAGCACTACTACTACTGCAATAACCTACAAAAGTTCAAACTTTTACAAAAGCACCGCTACTTCTGTAATAACCTATAAAAGTTCTAATACTAGTTTAAAGGAGCATGGTGACGATTTTGTTCAAATTCTATTTTTCTGTTTTTATTATTTACAATGCTTTAGGAATGCATTTCCAATGAACAAATGAAATTGGAGAGTCAGTAGTGAAGTTATAAGCAAGATACAGGGCTCACAAATCTTTGTCATGTCAACAAGGCTCGTGCCCTGTTTTTGTTTGCATTAGTTTAATATACCTGTAAAAGTTCTTTTTCAAGCTGATTTTTTCATCTTCTTATTCATTTTAAGCATAAATTAACAGATCCTAACGTTTACCACATTCATTTCGGTCTAAAGCTGGTGTTTTCACTTCAACGTTCAAAATGTAAACAAAAGCTTTGTTTACATAGCAAACGAATGTTAAGCTCTGTAACTCGCTTATAACTCAACGAATGCGATCAAATTTTGGTTGCCTATTAAATATGCCTTAATGAAGCATTGAATACATTAAAATCGGGAAAATAATTTTTGACCAAAATCGTGACCATGCTCCTTTAATAAAACAGAAAACAGTTAACAACTAATGCAATAACCTATGGTGGCATATCTCTGCCCCTTGTGTGCAAGTTATTTTTCTATTAACTATGTCGACATGCAAGATAAATATGTTGACATACAAGATAGTTATGTCAACATGCAACATATATATGTTGACATGCAAGAAAACTGCAATCAAATAAGAATTATAAAAAATCAAAACAAAATCTCAAATATCGCCAACAAGTGACATCCAAGATATTAGATGCTACCTATTTATGTCGACATGCAACTTATTTATGTTAACATGCAACTTCTTTATGTCGACATGCAACTTATTTTTGTCGACATGCAACTTAGTTATGTTAACATGCAAAATAAATATGTTGACATGCAACATATTTCAGTCGACATGCAACTTAGTTATGTTGACATACAACTTATAAGTTGCATGTCAACATATTTATCTCGCATGTAAACATAACTAAATTGCATGTCAACATATTTATCTCGCATGTCAACATAAGTAAGTTGCATGTTGACATAAATAAGTTGCATGTCGACATAGAGAAGTTGCATGTTGACATAAATAAGTTGCATGTCAGCACATTTATCTTGCATGTTAACATAAATAAGTTGAATGTCGACATAAATAGGTAGCATCTAGCATCTTGGATGTCACATGTAGGCGATATTTGAGATTTTTGGAGATTTTTTATAATTATAATTTCATTTCAATTTTCTTGTATGTCAACATAGTTATGTTGCATGTTGACATAATTATCTTGGATGTCAACATATTTATCTTGCATGTTGACATATGTGATATAAAAATAACTTGCACACAAGGGGCAGAGATATGCCACCATAAATAACAGAAGAAAACAATCAAACTTTATATGAAATAAAAGACTGACTAGTGTAAAATTGCATGCAACATAATTTGTCATTGTCATATGCAAGGAGTGGCTTCAGAATTTGCGTTAAATCATAACACTATAGTCCTTCTACATGTGCAATGTAAACAAATAAAATGAAAAGTTTTTATGCCTATATCATACACTTGAAACAAATCTTTTTTCTTCCGACACTAAGTTGCAGATTATTTCCTTATGAAATGCTTTACTGTTGATCGACTTTATATTCGAAAAAATTTGAAAGTCTGGAATTCTGTTCTTATTTCCTAATAGTACTTGTACTACTTTTGAAATACATAAAACACTATGCTATCCATCTTGTATTGTCAGTTCTGTTCTAGGAATTATTTTGTCTTTATACCGACATTACAGCCCGTGTACTTGTGTATGAAACCCTATTGCAACATGCTGTTTACAAAGTTACTTATGCTCTATGACCTTTTAATGCACCGACAAATACTCTTTTATTTTCATTTGATGTTTAAAAAAAAATAATTTGTGTGCTGCTGCAAATAATTATTTTGCCTTAACATCGATACCGCAGCCAAGTACGTCTCTGCATTTTATTTTAGACATCGAATCATCAAATTATTTTAGATGATTATAGGTGGCACTTAATCGGAAGTGACACCCCCGAAAAGCAATGCAAATAAGCGCTTTGCGTACTGCGTACGCTTAGCGCTTAAAAAGGGATAACGAATCAATGGAGTCGGCATAAATTCTTTAATAAATAAGGTTGCATATATATACACCATAACGGTTATAAGATGACTTAACAGTAGCGAGAAAATCAGCAAAAAATATAACAAGCTTTATCCTTCTACTCTTACAGTAAATGTATTTCGTAGCTTATTACATAATTGATTACATAATAATTATTTCTATAATAAAGAACGTACCGCTTCCTGTGTAGCTAACTGAGCATTATGTTCTATTTCAGCTGCTTCTGCCCTCAGTTTTGCAGCTATATTAAGACAGAAAGTCACAAGAAGGTAAAATGAAGTTTAAACCATCTATTTAAGATGACAATACGATCATATTTTATCATATTTATATGGTAAGAACCAATTAAGCTGTAAGAGCTTTCTATTAATAAGCTTTGGATGAACTCACCTTCAATCTCACTCTCACACTCAATGATAATGCGCTCGGCCTGAGCTTGGGCCTCTGCTTTAGCCTGCCCAGAAGACTCCACGGCAGCAGCGATGGCTTGAAGTTCCAAGAGTTTACAACGTTCTTTTTCAGATTCTTTTTCATTATTGAGTTTTTGCCTCTCCAATTCACCCCTGGCTATTTGTTCATTTCTGGCTGCCTCGTGTGATGCTGCTGCCTCTATTGAACTTTAATATCAACACAAAGTTTGTGTTCTTTAATTATTTTGTTGGTAATACACAAATCTCTTAATTTTTTGTTAACACTATAGTTATGTATACCCATTCCAAACCATTATCAGATGCGATCAGTTATTGGCTTTACTGGGATTTGCTAAATCAGTCATCTGCTTCAAATAAACATGCGAAAGAAGTTCCTTATGTATACTGATAAAATAACATTTGGAAAAAATAAAAAAAACAACCACAAAACAGGATAGACATTTAAAAAGGTCATAAACAACTTTTTTGCAGAGTATACGTATCAGTCTCTGCTAAGTCATGGACAAGAAAAAATTCGGACGAACTAAATGACAGACATATAGGCAGGTCAAGACTTTACTTTAACCAAATCCTAAGATAATTTATTAATGGTTAACCTATTTCAGTTCGTTTTTAAATATGTCAAATAACCCCTCAAGGGGCCTCACTTGCAAAAATGAATTTAGGTTGTAACAACTCCTATAATAAACACGCAAAATACATGCTTACAAAATAATGAATGCGGAAATTTAAAAACTTTGAACAATTATTACCTGGTATAAGTAATATAATACGTATTATTATAATAATTATTTTAAGTAATACTATATATATATGTAATATTAGTGTCACTTACCTAAATGCCACGTACTTATTATTTATTATTATTATTATTATTATTTATTTATTTATTTTGCAGTTAGACATGGCGGAACTCAAAATCCTTTTATTTTTGCTTGTCAATTGCATTAATCAACCGTTACGTAGAAATCGTACCGAATTACAAATAAATTGTATAGTATTTTACTAATATGTTGCAAGTGCATCAGATTTTGCTCATTTTGCGCAGGTAAACAATCAGCTGTCTGATTTACCGAAGTCTGTATTTGATTTGAAACGTAAAAATTCCAAAATACCGGCGATAGTTCCCCTTAAGTTAAAAAGCATAATTAACAAAAATGAACCGAGAATCAAAATAAGCTGAAACCACCGTCACAAGTTAAAATGTCAACGCATTGAAATATTTAACATCAATTTACTTCACAATATCGGCACAAATATATTTTGCATGTTTCAAATATTCCCTTCGCACGTAAAGTGTTGCACAACAAACAATTCTCGTTTGTCATGCGTCCAACATGGCTGCTTCAACATAGAACCTTGTTTTCGAGATATGGAATACCGAACCCGAAGTTATAAACTGATTGACCGCTATTATCCCTTTATTATTAGTTACGTAAATTTCTCAGATTTGAAACAGAATTAATTAGCCCATAAATTTTGCAATTTATATTTTCCTTTCCATGAGGATTATTTTTGCTAAATTACCTTGAATTTGACTCAGTAGTTCTTGAGAAGAAGATTTCAAAAAATGCACCCCCTTTTTCTACAGTTTCGAGGTTTTCTCCGTTTTGAATAAAGATCAGAACTGTGATCAGAAAAGCTCACTTGAGTTTTCAGCTCAGGTGAGCTAAAAAGGACTATGAAACCTATAATTTTAGCGAAAAACTTAAAGATTATTATAGAGAACATGACCTGATATTGAAAATGTGCAAGACTATGATAGAAAATAATTTCCCCATATATGTTAACTTTCGGGATAGCTTTTATGTGTATATGTTTTCATAGATAAACTAAAACAAGGTGGCTAGTATACATGTTTTATCTAAAACAACCCCCATCCCACTGGCTCTCCATGTGGGCATTTAAATAAACAAACAAAAACAGCTTTAAAAGTCATCATGAGATACTCACTTCTCCAGTTTCAGCTTTCGAATATTCAACCTTCATTAACAATTAATCACCATCTAGCATTTATACCAGAATCATTTTATTACATTACATTCAAAGATTAATTACTAAATATGAATAATCAAAGGAAGATAACTCCATTATGAAGAATCAAAGGAAGATAACTGTTACCCCCCACCCCACCCCTTTGAACTCTTTCCAAATGCTTACACAATCTTTTAACTTTGATAGAGAGCTCCATTATTACTATTCTCTATATTTGAATTTACTCATTTCTTTTATTGAAATTCCTGAGCAGAATAAATTAATAAGAAAAATATACACACCCCTCCAAGCTGGAACCCTTCCTTTTCATGTAGATGACATGAAATTTTACAAATCGTGTTTATTTCAAAGGGCAATGTCTGAGTAGCCAACAATGAAATGATGTTTTTAAACATTATATATATTTAAACAAAATTACCATTTTGGCCACACCCTGCATTTAGAACCCGTACCCTATACAATAGTATATACGCTATGAGTGTTTTGCCCCGCCCTAGATTCAAATCCTTACATTGGGAGGCATGATAATTAAGATTTTGAAAGAGAGCTTTATTTTCTTTCTTTATATGCAGTCAGTTTTTATTCAGAATCAGCTGAAGTAAAGAAGACGATTTTTAAAAAATTAAATGCATTAACACTATATCACTATTTTGGCCCCGCCCTAGAGTCAGAACCCCTACCTCGGGGGACATGATATTCAAAATTTTGGTAGAGGGCTTCCTTATCTACAAAATCATGAATTCAATTTTCCTTACAGGTGTGTGGGAGTAGAGAAGATAATTTTAAGCATTTTATGCATTTAACACTATACATCCATTTTTGCCCTGCCCTAGAGTCAAAAACCATACACGAAATAATGAAATTAGAAATTTTAGAGAAGGACTTCCTGATAAACATAATTAGGAAGTCAGTTTTTCTTACAGAATGGTGAGAGTAGAGAAGAAGAATTTAAAATATTATATGCATTAACACTATATGGCCATATTGCCACTCCCCCTAGAGCCTGAACCACTGACCCTAGTGACCCTGGGGCCATGAATTAAACAATTTTGGTAGAGGGCTTCATGGACATCATAACTATGCATTCAGTCTTTTGCCCATGTGTGGGAGTAAATAAGAAGATTTAATAGGATTTAATACATTTTCACTATATGGCTATAATGGCCCCGCCCTAGGGCCTAAACCCCTGTCACAGAGGTCATTAATTTCACAATTTAGGTAGAAGACTTCATGGACATCATAACTATGCATTCAGTCTTTTGCCCATGTGTGGGAGTAAATAAGAAGATTTAATAGGATTTAATACATTTTCACTATATGGCTATAATGGCCCCGCCCTTGGGTCTAAACCCCTGTCACAGGGGTCATTAATTTCACAATTTAGGTAGAAGACTTCATGGACATCATAAATATGCATTTAGTTTTTTAAACAAATATATATAGGAGTAGGAGAAAAATTTTCTAAGATTTAATACATTTTTACTATATGGCCATATTGACCCCAACCTAGAGCCTTGACCCCCTGACCCAAGGGCCATGAATTAAACAATTTTGGTAGAGGTCATCATGGACATAATAACCATGTATTAAGTTTCTAACAAATATATACGGGAGTAGAGGAGAAGCTTTTCTAAGATTTAATAGATTTGTACTATATTGCTTTATTGGCCCCACCCTAGAGTCCGAACCACTGACCAAGGGGTCATGCATATTTTTGCATATCTGGCCCCGCCTATGGCGCCCTGGGGGTTGTAGAGCCATGAATTTCGCAATTTAGATTCCTCTTACCATAGAGATGTTTAACACCAAAAATGGTTACAATTGGCCTTGAATTTTCAAGAAGTTTAAAATTTAAAGTTTACTCAGGTGACCTAAAATGTCATATTTCTATCAACAAACAGGAGGATCCTTGCGAGCCCTGTAAGCATTTTGTTTACAGTAAATACGCATGCGTAATAGTATAGAAGGCCGAACCCCGTATCACGTTGTGATGTTAATATGTATAGGTTATTCGTAATTATCAAACGAGAATTATATGAGACCTTTATTATCATATTTATCCAAATCAAAGTTGACAATATAAATATCATTTTGAGATGGTTGACAGTTTGTTGTTGTAATTTTTTTCATCCTAATATGATGAATGTGAAGAAAAATGTAATGTCTTGTTATTTTAAATAATACGATAAACAGTATTTTATTATTTCATTATCATACAATGAGGTTTTTTTTTCTTTGCAACCTTAATAATTAAGACCAGGCTCAGAATCTGAAGGTTGCTCTATTTATCATATCCATTGTTATATGAAATTAATGTAATTTGTATAATCAGAAATAGTTGGAATTTACTGATTGTTGGATTTCGACTTACTTGGTGGATATCTCTATTGCCAGTTGCACAGATTTACTGAGGCTGTCTCTCATCTTAGCATCCACTGGTTCTATACTCTGAATGTCCATGCTGCTTAAAATCTGAGAACAAGAGCATTAAAGAATAAATGTGAAAACAATATTCAGTCCTTGCGTTACTTTCTGTTTCAAATATTTGGTATTCAATTCCTTTTCTAATGAAATACTACATCGGTCCAAAAGGGAAAAGGTGTCACAATATCCTTTATGAAAAAAAAATGACAGATATCAATTTTGATATATACAGAAATCATAGTTATTCTACATCTTTATGATAAATAATGCAACTTTGTACAAATGATCGCTATGAATTAAAGCTGCTTGGTCTGAATTTAAGGCTATAATGGTATTAAATAATTTTCCATACAAACCATTTATTTTAGAAAGTTGCAGGTTTTCACCCATTTATGCAGCAGAATCGGTCTACTTTTAAGGACAAAAAATATTCAAAGTAAAAAAAAAGCACAAGAGGTCTATGGGTCTATGGGACACATCGCTCACCTGAGTAACAATAGGTATGATGAAATCAGCTTAATGGAGTCATAATACTAACTATCTGGACAATGTAGTATAATACATGTACATGTAGATGTTGTCTACTGGTAAATAAAAATCCATCCCCCCCCAGCATTTTTTTATGTTCATAATGAAGATGATTTTATAGTCATATCACATTTTGATTATAGCAGTTCTTAAAAAGATCATAAACAATTGTTTATGTAAGAGATATAAACCTTCATCAAACTCTGAACCCCTTGTGAGGCCCACTAATTGTCAAGGGGCCAAAGTCTAAACAATTTAAAGAATCAGCATTATGTCAAGATGCTTGAATACAAGAACAAGAGGCCCATGGGGCCACATCGCTCACCCGAGCAACAATGGCTTTATATGGGCGTTCAAAGAATATTGTGCTATATGGCTCCTCGGTAGAAACAAGAGGCCCATGGGCCACATAGCTCACCTGAGCAACAATAAACATAATAAAATCAGCTTTATGGAGTCATATACAAAATATCTGAACAATGTCGTATAATAGATTCTGTATTAAAAAAAATTCCCCTGCATATTCTTATGTTTATCATTGAGCCCCTTTGTAACAGGGTGGTTTTACAGTCATATCACATATTGAGCATTGCAGTTCTCAAGAAGATGATCAGACTTAAACAACTACTTATATATGAATTATAAACCTACATCAAATTTTGAACCCCTTGTGAGGTCCAAGAATTGTCCAGGGGCCAGAGTTTAAACAATTTTAAAGAATTAACAATAAGTCAAAATGTTTGCATATAAGTAAAACCATATATAATAACATTTGAGTTTTTGTGAATAATTTAAATGTTTTCCTTTGTAAAATTGGAATCCCCCCCCCCCGGGATGTGGCCCAACCCTACTCCTGAAGAATATGATTTTGACAAATTTTAATCTACACTATCTGAACTGACTGAAGCTTTTCTAGACAATTTGTGTTTAGAAGACGATTTTTAAAGATTTTTCCCTATATATTACTATATAAAAATTTGTCACCCCCCCCCCCAATTATGGCCCCACCCTACCCCCTGGGATCATGAGTTGAACAAACTTTAATCTTCTCTACCTGAGGATGCTTCCACACAAGTTGCAGCTTTTCTGCATGATCGGTTTTTGAGAAGAAGATTTTTAAAGATTTCTCTCTATATATTCAAATGTGAAAATTCAGCCTCCCCCCCTCTAACTGACGCCCCACCCTACCCATAAGGATCATAATTTTATCAAACTTGAATCTACCCTAACCGAGGATGCTTTCACACAAGTTACAGCTTTTCTGGCCGATCGGTTTCTGAGAAGAAGATTTTTAAAGATTTTTCTCTTTAAATTTCTATGTAAAAATTCGACCCCCCATTGTGGCCCCATCCTACCGCTGGGGATCATGATTTGAACAAACTTGAATCTACACTACCTGAGGATGCTTCCACGCAAGTAATAACATTTCTGGCCAATCAGTTTCTGAGAAGAAGTGTTTTAAAGATTTTTCCTTATATATTCCTATATAAAAACTCGCCCCCCCACCCCATTGTGGCCCCACCCTACCCCCAGGGATCATGATTTGAACAACCTTGAATCTACACTACCTGAGAATGCTTCCACACAAGTTACAGCTTTTCTGGCTGATCAGTTTCAGAGAAGAAGATTTTTAAAAATTTACTCTATATGTTCGTATGTAAAAATTTGACCCCCCATTGTGGCCCCACCCTACCCCCGGGGAACATGATTTGAACAAACTTGAATCTACACTACCTGAGGATGCTTCCACACAAGTTTCAGCTTTTCTGGCCAAATGGTTTTTGAGAAGACGATTTTTGAAAAATTCCAACAAATTTTCAATGATTTTTTATTATCTCCCCTTGAAAGAGGGCGTGGCCCTTCATTTTAACAAACTTATATAAGGTTAAAGAAGAAAAAATACCGTAACGTATCCTAATTTTACACTTATGTTTGCATACACTTAATCTTTGACATTGTCCCTTTATGAAATACCATTTTTACCGAAAATAAGATCATATGCAAGATATTTAACTAAATTTTCGTAGGGGTTCACGGTTAACTTCCAGTTCTCTTTATTTTAGCGCCCCCCTCCCCCACCACTTTATATAGCAATCACAATACATGAGAGCATAAAGATACATTTTCTCCCTCAACTACTTTCTAGTTATTGTATTTTATTTTTAAACAAGAGGCCCATGGGCCACATCGCTCACCTGAACAACAGTTTCTTGTAACATTCTATTTCGTAGCATATGCTATTTCTAACTTTGAACCCCCCTTCTGGGGCCCCAGTATTGGTCCGAGGTTTATGGTTGACTTTAACAATTTAGAATTTACACTATTTGAGGATCCTTGCATAGTAATCTCACAAACTGTAACATAATAGTTCTCGAGAAAAACTTTTTGAAAACATTTCCCATATATATTTCTATGTTAAACTTTGAACCCCTCTTGTGGCCCCAGTATTAGTCCAGTGGTCACAGCTTTATTAATTTAGCATCTACATTATTCAAGGATGCTTGCATAGTAATCTCACAAGTTGAAGCATTGTAGTTCTCTGGAAAAAGATTTTTAAACATTTTCCCTCTATATTTCTATGTTGAACTTTGAACCCCTCTTGGGGCCCCAGTATTAGATTGAGGGTCACAGCTTCTACACTATTTAAGGATGCTTACGTAGTAATCTGACAAATTGAAGCATTGTAGTTCTCGTGAAAAAGGTTTTTAAACATTTTCCACATATACTTCTACATTAAATTTTGAACCCATCTTGGGTCCCCAGTATTAGTTCAGGGGTCACTAATTTAAAACTATCGAATCTACATTATTTAAGGTTGCATGCATAGTAATCTCACAACTTGTAGCATTGTAGTTCTCAAGAAGAAGATTTTTTAACATGTTACCTATATATTTCTATATTAAACTTTGACCCCTCTTGGGGCCCCAGTATTAGTCCGGGGGTCACGATTTTACCAATTAAGAATCTACATAAGCCAGGGATGCATGTATAGGAATTCCACAAACTGTAACATTGTAGTTCTCAAGAAGAACATTTTAAAAATTTTCTATATATTTTTTAAAATGTTAAATTTTGAACCCCTCTTGGTGCCCCAGTATTAGTCCGGGAGTCACGATTTTTACAAATTAGAATCTACATTATTTAGGGATGTATGCATAGTAATATTCCAAACTGTTGCATTATAGGTCTTGAGAAGAAGATTTTTAAACATTTTCCTATATACGTTAAAATTTGAACCCCGCCCAGGGCCCCACTTTTTGTCCGGGGCTCACAATTTTTACAATTTAGAATCTTCATTATATATACAAGCTTTTTTGTAAATATTGGCATTTCTGGTGCAATGGTTCTTGAAAAGAAGATTTTTATACATTTTTCCTATGTATTTCTATGTTAAACTTTGAACCCCGCCTGGGGCCCCAGTTTTGGTCCGAGGGTCACGATTTTTACAATTTAGAATCTTCCCTATACATATCAACGGCCGGAGCGGCCACAAAGGCGTCGAGCTGACATTTTCTTTAATATAGATATCATTAATTCAATTTTCTGTACCAATAGTCGTATATCAAATATTATCATGGTTTGTGTAACTAAATTCGCACATATGCAACTACATGTATATTTTTATTTGCAATTTTAACATACCAAGTGATTGTATACTCAGTATATTTCCTTATAAAATACGTAGTGATGCATTTGTAATACAATGAATCGTAACTCATCATGGTTACAAAAATCGAAGAAATTTCAAAGTTTAAAAATAAATTAACTTCTTTCTGTTTCTGCTTTAAGCAGTCTTTGAACAAATTTCACGGGTTCATCATTAGTATACGAGTGTAACACATTAACAGTGTTTCCCTAATAATAATAAAACATACTTTTATTTATTTCAATTTCCGTGTGAAACAAGATTACCTATGGTAGTGTTGTTTACAAATAAATCTACACCACGTGCGTAGATCTGCCGTATCTTAGACTGGATAGCCTGCCCTTGATCCTAAACGCCTCCGCTAGGAAATTCAAGGACAGGTAAACAGTGGGAAAACTCACTGCAGCTTCGCGCACAGCAAATGCGCACACTTAAAATAAATCGGAAAGAAGATTGAGGCGGATCAAGGAAAGAAGGTTTAAGAAGAACTAAACATGAATTTGACAATAAATATCAAATTAACAAGAACAAATTAATTGACACCGTTGACAATACATTGTTTATGTGGGTATTGTAAATATTAATTTACATCGGAAATGTATAACGTTAAATATTTACATTGTTGAGTAAGTTATAATTGGCACTAGACTACTCGTAGCATTCCAATCCATGCCCATTATAACTTGATTTATGGGGCTGCTGAGGATGGTAACGATCTGATTTAGCTCCGTTTTCTCGTAAAGGTCCGATAACATATAAATTGAATGCACACAGGCTACACACAATTAGCACATGGTCTGTACATATTATCTTATGTGTTTATAAAATATAGAGTTATTAACTTAGAGAGTGGGATCGTGTCAGTGTAGAAATTGTTTTTTTTTTGTAAAGCTAAGGACTTTCCATAACCAGTAGGTAAAATAAATATACAGTTGCCTGGCTTCCAGAGATTTTTTCAGGCTAACACTTTGTAGCGGTTTTACTTAATCGAAAGATGTTTCTCTTTCTTTGTTTATAACTATTAAAGTCGTTTTACTTTTAAAATAAATCTATTGACTCTCCGAAAGATTTTTTCGGCATTCCATCGCAAGCGTGTGAAGATAACTTGTGGGCCTAAAAATTAATTTTTTCTCGTCACTGCTATTTCCTATAAGCTGGCGAACCAGTCTATGCCGTATTTATAATGCTAAACCAATATACAACAAAATCACAAGATACATTTATCGCTTACATTCATTTTGGAGACCGTGCCCGACAACAAATAAATTTACATATTAATTTTTATTTTTATCGGGCACGGTCTCCAAATAAACTATAAGCGATAAAATAAAATAATGTTTAGTGAATTTTTACACCTTATCGTCTTCATCCGTCATTTCTTGATTAAACAAACTTATATACTTATGCCATGAGTTGTTAATATTTAGGGAGACACAGTTGGGTTTTTTGGTGCACAATTTAGTTGAATAAATGGAACAAAAATCTTGTAAATCTTGTAAACATGTTTCTATGTATATTTCTATGCTAAACTTTGAACCCCGCCCAGGGCCCCAGTTTTGGTCCGAGGGTCACGATTTTTACAATTTAGAATCTTCACTATATACACTAGCTTTTGTGTAAATATTGGCATTTCTGGTGAAGTGGTTCTTGAGAAGAAGATTTTTAAAGACACACACCCTATACTCACTGTTTCGCAATTATCTCCCTTTTAAAAAGGGCTGTGTCCTTTATTTTAACAATTTATAATCCCCTTTCCATTAGGATGCTTTGTACCAAATTTGGTTAAAATTGGCTCAGTGGTTCTTGAGAAGAAGTTGAAAATGTGAAAAGTTTACAGACGGACGGACGGACAGACAGACAGACAGACGGACGGACGGACGACGGACAACGGGTGATCAGAAAAGCTCACTTGAACCTTCGGTTCAGGTGAGCTAAAAATCCCTACATGTGAAAGAAGAAAATTGTACCTCAATGCACTCAAATTAAAAACATTCAAAAATTTAATTGGTCTTCTCCATTATAAACGATTGTCGTTTACCTGCCGTGAATTTGTACGACGTTTCATAAACTTGCTAATTTGACTGATGACTAAACTTAACTGAAAAATGTTGTCACATGATATATTAATTAAAGAGCTATAATTCTAATCAATGTATTGACAGGCATATCGCTCTATTGTACTAAGGCCCACCAATTATTTTCATCTTTATTCAAAAACAACAAATGTCTACAAAGATTATTTTCCGCTGCAATAATTTTTAAAGAACAACGATAATGCTTTTATCCTCATAATAATGTGTCAGAACTATGGAAAGTATTTAAAAGACGTTGTTTTAATTTACTTCTGTTTTAAAAACTATCAAAATTGGTGTAGATTTTATATAATTCATCATGTAAGAAGGGGCACCAAAAAGTAGTTACAACATATCATCCTTTTAATTTTTCTGTACAAGTATTTACTGTTTAAAGCAAGACATTTCTAATGATCAACCAAAATTTAAGCGTCTGACAATCATAGAATTCTAAACATGATACAGAGCTTTGTTTGAGTCATGTTTTTGTTCACAAGAGTTTATTAAATTCAACTTAGATTTTTAAAATTGGTATTTTGTAATCAGCATTTGAAATATAAACAAACTGAAGCATGACCTCCGCTCTGTGATAAAACCTAGCATTTCAAGCAAAGCTCTGTACATGTATCTTGCTTATAACTCGAAGTTTGACTCTCAGACTCGGTTAGTAAATAGAAAGTTTTAAACAATTAAAACAAAGGAAAAATGCACCAAAACAAAGAAAAGGCACAATTTATTTTTCATCATATATATACCTATATATTTCTAGCAGCGAAAATAATCTCCGTTTAGACTGAAAATGCTGAGCATCTTCACAAAACACGTTGCATTAATCAACCATTACGTAAAGATCGACCCGAATTACATTGTACCAATAGAATTTATGGTATTTTATAATATGTTGCAAGTGCATTAGATTTTACTTATTTTGCTCAGGTAAACAATCAGCTGTCTGATTTACTGAAATCTATGTTTGGTTTGATACGTAAAAATTTCAAAATACAGGCGATAGTGCCTCTCAAGTTAAAAAGCATAATGAAAATGAAACGTAAATAAAATCAAGCTAAAATCGCCGTCACAAGTAAAAATTTCAACGCATTGAAATAGTTAACCTCAATTTACTTCACAAAATCGGCACAAATATATTTCGCATGTTTCAAATAATCCCATCGCACGTAAACTGTTGCACAACAAGCAAATTCATCTTTGTAACATTGACCCACTTTTCATGCGTTCAACATTGCTGCTTCTAACAAAGACCTAGAGGTCTCACAACACTATTTTTCCGAAGGTTCACGTCAAAACATGGCTGAGGCAAAATAATTCCCGAATTCCCCTTCGTTTTTAGGGGTTTTCCGCCAGCGACAATGACTGTAGTTTTTTATGAGATGAAAAACAACGTGTTAACTGCCTGATTTTCCCACTTTTGTAAAAATACAAGGTCACTTGAATTTTTGATGCCAGTTGTTTCGGCAGGGGTGTGAAAAGGCTCGGACATGATTTTCTGTAACTTTGATGTAAACAAACTCTCGTGCCTTTGTGGATGGCTGTTTGTTTTTTGTTACTAAATTGGTTAGGAACGTTTGTTTTAAAAGTTGTAAAGAGGGATTTTCCCAGAAGTTTGTTTTAAACTCACTACCCATGTCTAGAGTAATTTTGGTAAGAATATATAGTAAAAATTAATAGTGGTGTGCAACCTCGACTGGTCCTCTGTCTCTAACCTGGTTTTCGATATATGAAATACCAAACCCGAAGTTATAAACTGATTGACTTCCCTCTTTGTTATTTTCGTAATTGACTAGGTCCAATTTGAAAATCATCTTTAAAGTGAGATCAAAATGGTTGTCACTATAAAAATTATTATGAATATTTTATATGATGAATGCATAGACCATTGGATACAGCAATTTGAAAAAAGTTTGAATAATTTTTATGGGGAAATAACATTGATAATATATCCCGGATATTGTTCAGGGCAGGAGAAGTAAAGAACCATATTTTAAGAGATGATTAGTCCAATTCGTAAAATGATAAAGAAAAACGTGATGGACGGACGGACGAAACAAGATAACAACATTATACCCAAAATTTATTAAGAAAGTGCGGTTATACTCAATATTTTTGTAAATAAAAGTATGTTCGTACCTTGCACTAATTTATTAATATGCATTCGAAATCATAAGAGAGCTGTTAGGTCATTGATATAATATTACTTCTGAACAGTGTTATTCTTTAATGATTTGTTTTACTTTACAACTTTGTTATGGGGGAGCTTGGGGATACATACCAGGTTATTTTCCTTGAATCTGACCTCCTTGTTTATTTGACCTTTTGCATTCATCCCAAACACAGCAGTGATGAGTACTTGGTTGGAATGTCTATGGAAATCATCAAACGTCACCTGAGCTACAGCAGCTCGGATCCTAGCACCTGAAAGTAGAAATGTTTTGTATAACTATTGACAATAAAACTAGAACTGTCCTAATGGGACTAATACCTCCGCAAGGCTAATTTCAAATGGGACAAATAATTGAATTAAATAATAAAGGTTTGCGACAATTGAATAATAAAGGTTTGCGACACATAAATAAAAAACAATTCTAGAATTGTAAAAAAATTAATTAGTTAAGAATAATTAAAATCAAAATTTTCAAAACTTCACTGTAAATACATATGTATAACAGAAATACATTTACAAATTTATGTATCTGATGATATTTTTTTATTTCATTGTTTTAAAGAAAAACCAACAATGTGACAATAACCCCTCCCTTTGCAGTAAATGAAAATAGCCAAGCAATGCTTTTCTGTTGATAAAACTCTGAATATCTTTCTAATCAGAGTCTTGACAGATGCAATTCGTTGTTTCAAATTTTCCTCACTTTCTCCTATGGTACAATGCAACTCCATATCAGAAAATTGATCCCATACGACTATGATTTTCTTTGATGAGCTTGTTAAATTGGATAAACTTCCAAAACATTATCATAATTAGCATACTATGTAAAAATATTTAAAAAAAAGAAAATTTAATATTACAAAAAATTTTATAATTGCCAAAACACAACAATCATATCAGTAATTTTGAATTTCATTTAAATTAATGCTCTATAGGGTTACTTCATCAATTTACTCGACTAATAAATTTAATCAGCTTCTAAAAATAGTTAACTTCTTTATCAATAATGATATTATTTATTTCCTTATCATGATAGAAACTTTTGGTTTACATGAAGAAGTATTAAAATAACCCAAAAACCACCGCCCATTTTACAGATTATCAGTTTTCCCTAAACACATGCTCCATCTAAACCATGGCTCAGATAATGGCCCCCTTGGGAAAAATGAATTCAGCCACACTTGTCTTTGATGTTCTTATTAGCTCCAAAGAATTTATCATTGACAAACAAAAATTTTGCATTGTCAGTTGATAGAATACTTATAAAAAATAAATTTAGTGAGGAAATAAAGACAAACAAGAGGCCCATGGGCCACATCGCCCACCTGAGCAACAATAGGCATGATAAAATCAGCTTAATGGAGATCGACATAATACAAAATATCTGGACAATGTAGTAATACATGTAGATATTCTTATGTTTATAATCAAGTCCCTTTTTTAACAGGATGATTTTATATTCATATCACAAGTTGAGCATCGCAGTTCTCAACAAGATCCAAGACAATTGCTTATACATGGGATATAAACCTACATCAAACTCTGAACCCCTTGTGAGACCCAACCGTCCAGGAATCATCCAGAAGCCGAAGTCTAAACAATATTAAATAATCACCTGGCTGATTAGTTTCTGAGAAGAAGATTTTTAAAGATTTAATATTCCTATGTAAAAATTCCATCCCCATTGTGGCACCACTCTATCCCCAGGAATCATGATGTTTACAACTTTGAATTTACACTACCTGAGGTTGCTTCCACACAAGTTTCAGCTTTCTTGCTTCAGCTACACTTCTTGAGGATTCTTCCACATAAGTTTCAGCTTTTCTTGCTAAATGGTTCTTAAGAAGAAGATTTTTAAAGATTTACTCTTTATATTCCTATGTATAAATTTGACCCCCCCCCCCCCATTGTGGCTCCACCCTACTCCTATGGGTCATGATTTTCACAACTTTAAATCCACACTACCTGAGGATGCTTCCACTCAAGTTTCAGCTATCCTGGCCAAATGATTTCTTTGAAGAAAAGATTTACTCTATATATTCCTATGTAAAAATTTGATCCACCCATTGTGGCCCTGCCCGACCCTCAGGAGTCATGAATTTTACAACTCTGAATCTACACTACCTTAGGATGCTTCGGCTTTTTTCGGCTTTTCTGGCCAAACGGTTCTTAAAAAGATTTTTAAAGATCAACTCTATATTTTCCAATGTATAAATTCGACCCTCCATTGTAGCCCTACCCTACCCCCCGAGGGTCATAATTTTCACAACTTTGAATCTTCACTACCTGAGGATGCTTTCACATAAGTTTCAGCTTTCCTGGCCAAATGGTTCTTGAGAAGAAGATTTTTACAGATTCACTCTATATTCCTATGTTAAAAATTGACCATCCATTGTGGCCGCATACTACCTCCCAAGGGTTATGATTTTTGAAGATTTACTCTATATTTTCCTATGTATAAATTTGACCCCCCATTGTGGCCCCACCCTACTCCATGAGGTCATGTTTTTCACAACTTTAAATCCACACTACCTGAGGATGCTTCCACACAAGTTTCAGCTTTCCTGGCCATATGGTTTCTTAAAAAAAGATTTTTAATGATTTACTCTATATTTTCCTATGTTAAAAATCGACCCTCCATTGTGACCCCACCTTACCAGCCAAGGGTCATGATTTTCACAACTTTAAATCTTCATTTCCTGAGGATTCTTCCACGTAAGTTTCTTGCCAAATGGTTCTTGAGAAGAAGATTTTTAAAGATTTACTCTATATTCCTATGTATAAATTTGACTTCCCATTGTGGCCCCACCCTACTCCTAGGGATCATGTTTTTCACAACTTTAAATTCGACCCTCCATTGTAGCCCTACCCTACCCCCGGGGGTCATGATTTTCACAACTTTGAATCTACACTATCTGAGGATGCTTTCACATAAGTTTCAATTTCCTGGCGTAACGGTTTTTTGAGAAGAAGATTTTTAAAGATTTACTCTATATATTCCTATGTAAAAAATCGACCCCCCCAATATGGCCCCATCCTACCCCCAGGTCATGAGTTCACAACTTTGAATCTACACTACCTGAGAATGCTTCCACACAAGTTTCAGCTTTTAATGGTTCTTGAGAAGAAGATTTTTGAAAATTTCTCGAAAATTTTCATTAGTTCCTAATTCTCTCCCCTTGTAAGAGGGCTTGATCCTTAATTTTCACAACTTTGAATCCCTTTAGGCTAAGGATGCTTTGTGCCAAGTTTGGTTAAATTGGCCCAGTGGTTCTTGAGTAGATGATGAAAATGTGAAAAGTTTACAGATGGACAGACGGACAGACAGACAGACGGACGGACGGACGGACGACGGACAAAATGTGATCAGAATAGCTCACTTGAGCTCAGCTCAGGTGAGGTAAAAATTGAACAGCCCTACCTGAGAATGCTTTCACACAAGTTTCAGCTTGACTGACCGAATGGTTTCTGACAAGAAGGTTTTTAAGGTTTTTTCTCTATATTACCTTATTTAAAAAATACGACCCCAATCTCCCCCTTCCACTCTAGTAGCCCTACCCTACTTTACCCCGGAGGATCATGATTTGAACAAACTTGAACGTTCCCTTACTGAGGATGCTTTCACACAAGTAACAGCTTTTCTGGCTCATCGGTTTTTGAGACAAAGGCTTCTAAAGATTTACTTTATATATTCCTATGTAAAAATTCGACCCCCTATTGTGGCCCCACCCTACCACCAGGGATCATGATTTGAACAAACTTTAATCTACACTACCTGAGGATACTTCCACACAAGTTCTATCTTTCCTGGTCAAATGGTTTTTGAGAAGATTTTTGAAATATACCAACAAATTTTCAATAATTCTTAATCATCTCCCCTCGAAAGATGTCGTTTTTTATAAATGTGGTTCTGGAGAAGAGATCGAAAATGAAAAAGTTTACAGACAGGCAAACAGACAGACATTGGACGGATAAAAAGTGATTAGAAAAGCTAAAAAATTGGTTACCATTATGAACTCTTTTCTCTATGACCCCCCCCCCCCCGTGAACCGGACCCAAGCCTTAGGTTTCATGAAATAACACAGCTTTACGATCTTTATAAATATGCCGATAGTTACTCTTCATTGTCGGTAAAAGAATATTTCTAAATATTATATTGTTACATTATACAATTATACTATATGATCATTTTGCCCCATCCTACAGTAAGAACCCCTACCCTGGGGACATAAATTTATAATTTTGGTAAAGGACTTTATAGTCTTCCTAAATATGCAGTAAGTTTCTGTTTAGTATCAGCAAAAGGAAAGAAGAAGATTTTAAGACATTATATACATTAACATTATATGTCAAGTTTGCCCCCACCCTAGAGTTCTACCCCAGGGGACATGAAATTTGTCTATATATGTAGGCAGTTTCTAATGCCAGTAAAAGTAAAGGAAAATATTTCTAAATATTATATACATTAACACTATGTGACCAGTTTATCCCTAGCCTGCAGCAATAACCCCTTCCCAGGGGATCACGAAATTTACAACTTAAGTAGCGGGCTTTATAATATTTCTATATACACAGCCAGTTTCTATTTCCTTTCAGAGGAAATGAAGGTTTTAAACAATATATAAATTAATGCTGACGTTAAAAGCCCAACCATAGGAGACATGAAATTTATAATTTTAGTGTATATGACTTCCTGGTCTGCATAACTATAAAATCAGTTTTTTCTTTCAGATATGCAGGAGTAGAGAAGAAAATTTTTTTAAATGGTTGGTTTTTGGCGAATTTTTCAGTTTGTTCCTCTTATCCTAAATATGCTTCATACCACAATTGAAAAGAATTGGCCATGTACATGTACATATGTTGTTTTCAAGAAAAATTTAATATGACACATCTGCAAGTAACAAGAACGGAAACCAATTGCAATAGTTCACCTGAGTGACTCAGGTAACCTAAATATATTTTAAAAAAACATTAAAAAAAAATCAGATATCTGAAATAAGAATACAGAGAAAACATATTTCTTTTTTAAGTAGCTTAGATATTCCTCTTTTACCTTTTGTACAACTGAACATTTGATTAAAATCTGAAAAAGTTGAAAAAAATCTACCAATTAATTTTGCTTGCAGCGACAACCAGAAGAGACGGGTAAAAATTTGAACCTCCTTTTTCACATATATATCTTCCATGCCTAAAAGTTTAAATTCTACAGCGTTTGTCATCTTTCTTATAAAAACTACGGACATTGAAGAATGGAAACATATATTAACTAGTAGACTGATTGTTCATGGAACAATTAGAGGTCTTTCCACCATAATATTCTTTTAATAAACTCCAAAATTGCTCAATAATGTTTACAAAAAATATTATACCTGTGATATATTTTGTACTAAAAAATGGGAAAACTACAAAGCCATAATTAATTTTTAAGAGATTATTTTGTTTTTCAAGTCATTGCTTTAAGAATTACCCGTTGTTTATTGTAAATATCTTTTGAATTACTTTTTATGAATATTTTCCATTTACTCTGAACAAACTGATGTGCTCGACAAGTAAATATTATTTCCACAAACATATAAACAGAAAACCTAACAATAGAAGAGCGTGTTCTAGAGGCTAGCTGTCCTTGTAAAATATGAATGGGTTGACTGTGAAAACAATTTCCACTTGAGTAACCACAGGACTTGATGTGATGCCTGGGTGACCAAATTGAATACCTTATTGCGTAATCCAGCAAGCTATTGAAACCCTCAGTATCATTCTGTATTTCAAAAAATATGAAAATTCATTAATTTTATCGAAATTTTAATACTTTCAGGGGCAATAACTGCTAGAAGGGGGCCTCAGATCCTTTCAGTATGAATAGATTGAAGAACCCTCTAAGTGTACTGAAGACATTGGTAAAAGTTTCAAATCTCTCTTATGGTTCCAGAGGAGTAGCGATAACAAGCATTTCGTACAAGAGGGGCAATGACTCTGTTATTTTTCAAAGGTATGAGCCAAGGGGCTATATTTTAAAATGTCTTAAGATGTCCTACTATATCCATGAAAAAATTTTTCTGTACCACTCTAAACAAAAGAGATCTAAAAATTCATTAATTAACAGATTTTCAAATGACCTTGAACCTTGACCTTTATGTCATTTTGTTCGGCCAAGGTAGATGCTTCCATCCCAAGTGGTCCGAAGTCTCTATGATAAATAATAAACAAGAGGCCCATGGGCCACATCGCTCACCTGAGCAACAATGGCGAATTACTTTGACTTAACACACTTTGAATAATTAAGAACAGTAAAATTTAATATTTAGCAAAGTTAAGTACCATAATTTGCACAATATTTTATAAAAGGGTAGGGGTGAAAATATATTGCAATATATTAATTACATATAAACCCGGTATATTATTTCCTACAGGTTTTGCACATATGTGAACAATATTAGCTCATTTAAGATAAAACATTTCATACATTTCCTAAGACGTATATCATTTAAAAAATCAGCACCCATTGTGGGCCTACCTTACTGTGTGTAATCGTAATTTGAACATGTTGAATCTACACAATTAAAGGATGCAAACATTTTATTTCATTAATATTTTGTCTTAGAGGTCATGCAATACATATCTATTTTATATGATGAAATACTGGAAAAGGTAGTTACCATTTACCTGCAATATTTCTTGTTTGGTATATTGGTATTTATGAAAAAAATATCGAACTTAAATTAGTGTAATTTTCATTTTCCACATCTAAGTGAATATTTTTTGTGTGTTTATTTAAGATGCCAAGCTCTATGAAGATACCATGCCGATGAGATACATTTCATTTTCACAACTCGTATCTCATATTATGTGAAGTTAACAAAGATTGGCGGACAGAGAATCGCCAGCTATAGTCTGGAAGCCAGTACGCAGTGTTAGAACTGTGTGGCAAAAGTTGCTAAGGCTACAGTAAAAACTTAATTGGTCTTCCCTTAAATAATTGTTAACCTGGTGTAAACTTGTGTGACGTTTTATAACCTTACTCTTTTGATCGATGAAAACATTCGACTGGAAAATGTTGTCGCATGATGTGTTAAAAAAGCTATATAATTTAATGTATTGTCAGGCATACAGGTATCAGTTTTGTACTAAGGCCCATCAACTATTTCATCTTCCCTCAAAAACAACAAACGGCTACAAACCAAATGCAAAGATGATTTTCTGCTGCAATATTTTCTTAAAATAATGGTAATGCAGATATCCTCATAATTATGATGTGTCAGGACTGTTTAAAAGAAGTTTTTATTTACTCGTTTGAAAAATACCAAAATTGTTGCAGATTTCAAATAATTTATCAAATGAGAAGGGACCCCAGAAAGAAGTTAAAGCACATAATCCTTTTGATTTTTCTGTACACAAGAATATAATGTTTAGTAAGACAACTCTAATGATCAACAAACATTTCAGCGTCAGTCGCAGAATGATAGGCAACTTTTAACAAGAGGCCCATGGGGCCACATCGCTCACCTGAGCAACAATGGGCGTTCAAAAGATATTGTGCCATATGGCCCCTCAGTAGAATAACAAAAAATAAATATTGTAAAGTATTCGAATTTTACACTTATTTTTGCATACACGTAATCTTTGACATTGTATCTTTATGGAATACTATTTTTACCCAGAATAAGAAAATCCTACGCAAGATATAAAACTAACATTTGGTAGGGGTACACTGTTAACTTCCAATTCCCTATATTTTCGTTCTGCCCCCACCCCCTTCCCCCACTTTATAAAGCGATCAAAATATATGAGAACATATAGGTACATTTTCTTCCTCAACTACATACTAGTTATTGTATTTTTTTAAAAATATCATATAATAGTTATTGCATTTTATTAAATATCCTATAGATGTGAAGAAGAAAATTGTACTCCAATCCGCTCAATTCCTCAAATTAAAAACATTCAAAAGTTTAATTTGTCTTCTCCATTATAATTAAATGACTGTTGTTTACCTGGCGTAAACTCGTGTGACTTTTATAACTTTACTCACATTTGAGTGATGAATACACTGGAATGAAAATTGTTGTCACGTGACATGTTAAAGAACTATAAAATCAATGTTACAGTATTGACAGGCACATCACTCTATTTTACTTAGGCACACCCATTATTTTCATCTTTATTCAAAAATAAAAATAGCTACAGACCAGGATAATTTTCCGCTGTAATATTTTCTTAGGAATAGCAATAATTCCTTTATCCCCGCAAAAGAAATGTGTCAGAACTATGGAAATTGTTTAACAGTGTCGTTTTTATTTACTCATGTCTGAAAAACTATCAAAATTGATGTAGATTTCACATTATTCATTGTATAAAGAGGGGGCCCCAGAGAGTAGTTATATACAGCATATCATCCGTTAATTTTTTTGTACAAGTATTTAACATTTAGCAAGACATTTCTAATGATCAACCAAAATTTCAGTGTCAATCGTAGAATTATAAGCAAGATACAGAGCTCACAATTCTGCTAGGTTTGAGTCATATTTTGTTCACATGAGTTAAAAATTATTACATTCAGCTTAAGATTTTTAACTTGGTATTTCCTATTCAGCATTTAAAGTGGGAAAAAAAGAATGGCCTCAGATCTGTGTACATAGAATTGTGAGAAAATCTCTGTATCTTGCTTATAATTCGAAGCTTAACACTCAAATATAGTTAGTAAATAGAAATTGTAAACAATTAAACATAAGAAACATGCACTATAACAAATAAAGTGCACAATTTATTTTTCAAAATGAATCATATACATGTATATACCTACATATTTCCGTCAGCGATATATAACTCTATTTAAATTTATGAATAAACTCGAGAAAATGCTAAGCATCTCAACAAAACACATTGCATTAATCTAATATTACGCAAAAGATCATACCGAATTACCGATAGAATGAATAGTATTTTAGTACTCTTTTAATACATCAGATTTTGCTTAATTTGCGGAGGTAAACAGTTAACTGGCTGATTTACCGAAGTCTCTGTTTGATTTGATACGTAAAAATTTACAAAATACAGGCGATAGTTCCCAGGTTACAAAGCATAGATGATGAAAACGAAACGAAAATCAAAACAAGCTAACACCACCGTCATATGTGAAAACTGTCAACGCATTGAAATATTTCACCTCAATTTACTTCACAAAATCGGCACCAATGTATTTTACATGTTTCAAAGATCCCCTTCGTACGCGAACTGTTGCACAACATTGTCAGATCGACCCGAGTCTTGGTAAAATGGGTGGGCAAACCCGGGCCGGGGCAAAATAAAAGCCGGGGCAGATCGGCAATCGTCAATTCCAAAATACGCATTGTTTTGCAGCAATATTTACAGCGAATACAAATATACTGGTCCGTAACATATCCTCAAAATTTTAATGAGATTGGCATATTAATAACTGCCAATCTTTTGTTTTGCCCCGGCCCGCGTTTGCCTACCCATTTTACCATGACTCATCATGCTCAAGTAATACCGAACCCGAAGCTATAAACTGATTGAAACACGCCTTTCCTTTATTATTATTTTCGTAATAACTCAGATTTGAAACAGAATTAGCCCATAATTTTTGCAATTTATATTTTCCTTTCCATAAGGATTATTTATGCTAAATTACATTGAATTTGACTCGGTAGTTCTTGAGAAGAAGATTTTTAAAAATGCACCCCCCTTTTTCTACAGTTTCGAGGTTTTCTCCGCTTTGAATAAAGATCGGTCTTTCATTTTTGCAATTTATATTAACCTTCTCATAAGAATGCTTTGTGCCAAATTTGGTTGAAATTGGCCGAGCGGTTTTAGAGAAGAAGTTCAAAATGTTAAAAGTTTACAGACGGACAGACGGACAGACAGACAGACGGACAGACGGACAGACGGACGGACGGACGGACAGACGGACGACGGACAAAAGGTGATCAGAATAGCTCACTTGAGCTTTCAGCTCAGGTGAGCTAAAAACTTATCCAATTTGTTTAATTTCATTTTTTCTAATGTATTCATACATTATATAGATAAAATGTTTTGTAATTGAGTTAGCCAGGTGACACAAAATCAGTTTATGCGCTTGTGTATTTTGGAGGAATTAGTCCTACCCTATGACCAAATTACAACAGTTTAGAGGATCTTTTTAGTTTTGAAGATAACTGTAAACAAACGGTTTTGCATTAATTTGGCAGAGTTATTATATAATTACAAGTTACCTTCTAATTGCAGTATCAACGCGAAATGTAATGATTATCGATTGTAATTTTCAATGCACGGTATGTGTTTGCATCACCCGTATTTATAACCTCTAAAGATAAGACAGTCGCGGGTGATTATTCACAACAGGATTTAAATGAGGCTGTGAAAACGGCTTTTCAAATTCATAAACATCTTTTTATTGTCTTTGGATTTAATTTACACGATTATGAACTCGGAATACATGGCTACTTCAAATTCTCTTTCGGAGGAAATTTCGGCGAAGTTACCGATCAAAAATCGATTATTTCAACCAAAGTCGCCCCTTGTTTGATCCTTGTTGACACTCAATTAGAAATTAATAAACAATAAAAACAGAGGAAAATGCACTTTAGTACGTTGTTAATGCATAAGATTTTATTATTTTTGCAGTCAACTGCCTATTTACCGAAGTCTATGTTCCAAATACAAGGCGATTGTTCCCCAAGTTAAAAAGCAAAATGAAACGAAAATCAAAACAAGCTAAAACCACCCTCACAAGTGAAAATGACAACGCGTTGAAATATTTAACCTCAATTTACTTCACAATAATCGGCACCAATATATCCTCCATGTTTTATAGATTATATTCGCATGTGAACTGTTGCACAACAAACTGCCAGCTTCAAACAAAGAACCTCGTTTTCGAGATGCGGTAGACTGGCGATGCCTATCATAAGACCAGTCTATCGCAATGAATTGCCAGTCTACGAGATATGGAATAACGAGCCCGCTTTATTAGTATTTTCGCAATTAGCTCAAATTCGGAACATAATTAGCCCTTAATTTTTGCAATTTATATTTTCCTTTCCATAAGGATGATTTCTGCTAAATTACGTTAAGATTAACTCAGTAGTTCTTGAGAAGAAAATTTTTTAAAATGCACCCCCCTTTTTTACATTTTCAAGGTTATCTCCGCTTTGAGTACAATCTGGCCTTTTATTTTTGCAATTTATATTCACCTTCTTATAAGGATGATTTGTGCCAAATTTGGTTTAATTTGGCCAAGTGGTTTTAGAGAAGAAGATCAAAATGTTAAAAGTTTACAGACGGACAGACAGACAGACGGACGGACGGACAGACGGACGACGGACAACGGGTGATCAGAAAAGCTCACTTGAGCTTTCAGCTCAGGTGAGCTAAAAAGTTGGAAGTGATTTTATGGAAATTTAAATACTTTCAGGGGCAATAACTCCTAGAAGGGGGCCTCGGATCCTTTCGGTAGGAATAGATTGAAAACTCCTCTAAGTGTACTGAAGATATTGGTAAAAGTTTCAAATCTCTATCTCTTATGGTTCCAGAGGAGTAGCGATAACAAGCATTTCTGTCTCAAATGGCAATAACTCTTTAAGTTCTGGGAGTTTTTTGACACAGGGTCAATTGGTACCATAACTTTTAATGGCCAATTACATAAAGTTTAAATTGTTTGGATAATCCTAATAACAGAAAAGTCACCCCGAGCTAAATAGAAAAACGGAAGAAGAATAAAAAACATAAAGAAATCAAAAGGTCTTTCACATGGAAGGTGGAAAGACCTAATTAAGATACAAGTACGTTAAATTTTACACAAAAATTTTGTCATTCATCCCTGAAGTTTTAAAGACGATCCGTCCAGCCATCTGTTAAATATCTTGGCAAAAAGAGGCAAAGGTAATAGGTAAGAGAGCGAAGACCTTAATAAGAAACCAAATGAATACATAAAAGTCTTCTGTAAAAGACGGAAGACCATTATTAAATGAAATAGTAAATCTGCTAGTTACATGCATGGCAATGATTACCCAATAACAGTTCCCATAATGCATGTGCATAAACATAGTATTTATTACTTCTACAAAATATTTACCCATTCGTTTGCAAGCAAATCCAATAAAATCAGGAACAGAAAACAGTTTGCTTTTTTCTTCTTCTGTTCCATTTACGTCATACTGCATAAAAAAAAAGATTTAAGTTTATCAAAGTTTCTGCTAAATCCATAAGGTACCTTTGTCTACAGTAACTGTAGACAAAAATAATTTCAAGAATACACCCCTCCGAGCATTGATTTCGTATATTTGACCATTTTGGATGTAAATGCAATTTTCACCTTTTACACATTTATCCCCAGGGTTTTTTTAAAACTAGGTCGAATATATTGAATATTGTTTTAATTTATGCACGATGATCAGACTGACTATAGAATATAAACATAAGTAATCAAAGATAACAGAGCTCTCCGAGACAGGCTTTACCTTTATGAGACCACCTTTATCATATTATTGCCTGTTTAGGAGGGTAACAGTTGAAAAACACCCCGAGAAAACCAATGTCAACCGACGCGAAGAGGAGATTGACAATGGTTTTGGGGGGTGTCAATTTCAACTTTTACCCTCCCAAACTGGCATTATTTATTTTAATATACTGAATGTCTTAATTTTAAAGAAAATTTTACTGCTTTTCTAAAGGAATGACTTAAAATCTATGGCGAACAGTACGCGCCTAATCTACGTGCATGTAACAATTCGTCATGTTACCCGTTGCCAAGTGTATTGCTAACGCTGAGGGTAATAGAACGGATTATTAACTGCTTCTAAACCAATCAGATTTAATTTTTTAAAATTTTTTAATTTTATTAAACATAAAAGTATAAAAACATTATATTGTATAATACAACATCTTAGTATAATACACGTAGATCCTGTATAAATAAATATCAATTTTTTCCACTGGATATTCTTATGTTTATTATCATTAGTCCCTTTTCTAACAGGATGATTTTATAGTAATATCACACGTTGAGCGTTGCAGCTCTCAAAAAGATCCTAAACAATTGTTTATCAATGGGATATAAACCTACATCAAACTTTGAACCCCTTGTGAGAACCAATGGTCTAGGAATCGTCCAGAAGCCAAAATCTAAACAATATTAATAATCACCTGGCTGATGATTTTTAAAGATTTACTCTTAATATTCCTACGTAAACATTCCACCCCAATTGTGGCCCCACCCTACCCCCAGGAATCATGATTTTTACAAATTCGAATCTACACTACCAGAGGATGCTTCAAAACAAGTTTCAGCCTTCCTGGCTTATTAGTTTTTGAGAAGACGGATTTTAAGATTTACTCTATATATTCCTATGTAGAAACTCGATCCCAAATTGTGGCCCCACCCTACCCCTGGGGTACCTTGAATATACACTACCTGAGAATGCTTCCACACAAGTTTCAGCTTTCCTGGCTTGTTAGTTTTTGAGAAGAAGATTTTTAAAAATTTACTCTATATATTCCTATGTTAAAAATCGACCCTCCATTGTAGCCCACCCTACACCTCGAGGGTCATGATTTTCACAACTATGAATCTACATTACCTGAGAATGCTTCCACACAAGTTTCAGCTTTCCTGGTTAATTAGTTTCTGAGAAGACGATTTTTAAATATTTACTCTATATATTCCTATGTAAAAAATCGACCCCCCCCCCATTGTGGCCCCACCCTACCCCCGGGGGTCATGATTTTCACAACTTTGAATCTACACTACCTGAGGATGCTTCCTCATAAGTTTCAGCTTTCCCAGCCTAACGGTTTTTAAAGATTTACTCTATATATATTCCTATGTAAAAAGTCGACCCCCTACCATTTTGGCCCCATCCTACCCCCAGGGGTCATGATTTTCACAACTTTGAATCTAATTATCTGAGGATACTTCCACACAAGTTTCAGCTTTCCTGGCCAAATGGTTCTTGAGAAGAAGATATTTGAAAATTTCTCGAAAATTTTCATTAATTCCTAATTATTTCCCCTTGTAAGAGAGCTTGGTCCTTAATTTTCACAACTTTGAATCTTCTTAGGCTAATGATGCTTTCTGCCAAGTTTGGTTGAAATTGGCCTAGTGGTTCTTGAGAAGATGTTGAAAATGTGAAAAGTTTACAGATGGACAGACAGACAGACAAAATGTGATCAGAATAGCTCACTTGAGCTTTCAGCTCAGGTGAGCTAAAAAAGGCGTGCACTTAAAACTTAAAATGTGACATTTTATAGATCAGATATATACTGTAATTGCCAACATTATAATAACTACCTCAAAATGATTGTTAAATGCCACTTGTATTCTTAAACGTGCATGGTCTGATGTTTCCACCTGCATAACAAGAATCCATCGAATTATAAATCTCATAAACATATTAAAAAACACATGATTTCAATGTTATAAAGTCATTTCAAAACATATATTCATTAGTTTTACAATTTTTTTTTGGTTTGGGAAATCTTGTTCGAAACAAACTTGCAATTGGCTTTAAATAAACATGTACCTCTAAAATATCTGTGATGAAGTCAGGTCCCAACATAAGACAAAGAGTTTTCAATGAATTGGATTTTTTTGGTTTACCAGCTAAAATGAAAACGATTTATTTTGTTATCTCTGTGTAAATCATAATGAGAAACATTGTAGAAACCAAGCGAAACAAAATGGGAATGGCAAATCAACCCCCCCCCCCGAAAAAAAAAACCAAGCAAGATACAGAACTCACAATTCTTTGGTATGTAAACAAGGTTTGTGCCATGTTGTTGCTTCCTTAGGTTCAATATAACAAAAAAACTTCATTTCAAGCTGATTTGTCTATCTTCTTGTTTATTTTAAGCACACAGAAACACATTCATTTTAGGTTTAAAACTGGATTTTTTTACTATGACATTCAAAATGTAAACAAAAAATGCCTTACTGAAGCATTGTAAACATTAAAATCGGAAAAATAATTTTTGACCAAAATCGCGACCATGCCCCTGTATGGTCAAGATCTAGTAAATGAATTTAGACTGTCTTTTTGGTGCTAGATCCGTTAAGATGTACATCATATTTAATTTGATATACCACTTTCCCGTACTTTATGACTATAGGAGAATAATTAAGAAAATAAAACAAATGTTTATTTGACAATCCATTTGAAATCCTGTTATAAATATAGGTAATCACAGATTACAAAGCTCACCGAGACTAGGCATCACCTTTATGAGACCACCTTTATCATATTATATGAAAATCATGATAGTTAATGATCTTGGATAGAAATGGATAGGTTTTGACACAATATCGTATTACTATATCATATGTTAAAAAATTGTATGATAATCATATGTTCATTTCAAACGGTATCATAAGATACAATGTTTATCAATACAATTATATAAAATACGATATTGCATCCTATGATACTTACAATATTTATCATAAAATACAATAAACTACTGTAACATCCCAAACCTATGGCTCAGATTCAGCATTTATGCCTGTCAGGTGCATCAGTATCATAAGACGCACCATCCATGCAAGTTTGGTAAAGTTAGGACCAGTTATAACTAGGATATAATCATCAGAGGGCATTTGCACCAAAAACTTTAACCTGCTCAAAAAACCTTAACCTTCTCCAGCATCTGAAATGCATGGCCTAGATTAAGCATCCACGTCTTTCAAGTCCATAAGTAGGTCAAGTATATCATCCATGCAAATTTGGTGAAGATGACAAGTAATAACTTAAATACAGGACTTGCACCAAAAACTTTAACCAGGTCCGGACGCCGACGCCGGAGGTATAGCATAAGCCCTAATGACTAATGACTCGGTGTGCCTATTTAGTCTTTGATAATGCCATGTCATGAAAACTCTTTTCAAAAAACATCAATAAACATCTAATGAGCCTGGATATCTGTACTATGAGAACTTTGATTAAGGACAGATTGATAACATATTATATACATGTAAGCAGTTTTTTGTGAGACTGTATGCATCATAAATCTTACGGACTACGGAAAAATATCGTGTTGATCAATTTCATGGACAGCGAGGTAAAGCCGAGCCGTCTAATAGATTGAGACCCAATTAAAGCCCAATTAAAGCTGAACACCGCTCGTCAATAGGCACCGTCACACAGGTACCTGGTATATAAACCCTTTAATTTCGTTACACCTGATTGGACACATGAAACTCGTGGCCGACATGTTGTATTCCTTTTATGGTCTTTGGATTTTATGAATTCAATTCTTATTTTATATGCACATTCTGTTTGTAAATTATATTTTGACCAGTTTATTTGACATTAGTATTCTCCTGGCTTAAAAAAGTGCGTAAAACTTGATAATTTCACTGCGACCGAGTAACAACGCGAGGCAAGATGTACGTCCACAAAGGTGAGATCTCGACAGCGAAATACTTTACGCTGTTAAGAGTTCCTGCTTATATATGGGTTGTAGGGATAACAGTGGTGAAAGAGAAATATGGCAGACAATGCCTATTTATGACCGGTGTTCAGCTTTAAGAAAGACATTTATTCACAAAAATTGATGAAGTACGAAAATCCATTTAAAAGTAGAATGGCCTTTCATCGCATTCAATTTTACAGTCATTTTTTTTTTCAAAATTCTCATTCTCATCTGTCACCTTTTAAAAATATCTTCCCTGCTACCTTGTTCACTTTCAATTTTTTTGTTGCTATTTTAATTTTGAACATTTTCTCTCTTTTCTCAGCAGAGGTCTGAGCAAATCTCGCGATCTCGATGCTGCCATTTTCTTCTACTCCAGGCACAACATAGTACACATGACATCATTTCAAAGAGCAACTACTCCAATTTTAAACATAGGTAATCACAGATTACAAAGCTCACCGAGACTAGGCATCACCTTTATGAGGAATCATCTTATGAGACCACCTTTAACATATTTTTTGAAAATCATAGTTAATAATGATCTTGGATATACATGGATACTGTTTTGACACAATATCGTATAACAATATCATATGTTAGATAATTGTATAATAATCATATGTTCATTTCATAGGAAATTATATTATACAATGTTTATCAATACAATAATATAAAATACGATATTGCATCCTATGATACGTTCAATATATATCATAAAATACAATAAAATCCTGCAATAAATAATGATGAAATATGATATTGTAACATATGATATGACATTGTATTTTGTTATACACTATTGTATTTGATCACATAATACAATATCATAATATATTATGATATTAGTATTATGAAATACAATATAATAATACATGATACAATATCATATCACATAATACATCACAATATTGTAACATATGATATTATTGTATAATATTATAGTATGATATTGTATCATATCTGATACATAATAGGATATTGTATCATATGATACAATAAAATTAGATAAAACTTTGTATCATATCAATTGATACAATATCATGTGATATAGTACTATATTATATCATACAATATCATATTATACTATTTTGCATTATATGATACAATATCACATTATACAATATAATATAATACATTTTCATGTGATATAATAATATATTATATAAACCATTTTCATATTATAAAATATCATATTATACTATATTGTATTATATGAAACAATATCACATAATACAATATCATAGAATAAATTTTCATTTGATATAATAAAATATTATATAAACCAATATTAAAATTATACAATATCGTATCATATGATACGATATATATTATACAATATCATATCATATGATACAATATTATATGTTGCAATATCATATGAAACAATAGCATGTGATACAATAGTATATTGTATACATATGATACGATAAATATTATACAATATCAAATCATATGATACAATATTATATGTTGCAATATCATATGAAACAATAGCAGGTGATAAAATAGTATATTATACAATATCATATTATACAATATTGTATCATAATAAACAATACTATACATAACAATACCATGATACAATATCATATCATAATGTACAAAAAAATTGATACAATATCATATCGTATCATATAACTTTTTACAATATAATATATGATATAATATTGTATCATATAAAACAATAGTGTATCATATCATACAATACTATATCATAGGAATAATATTTTATCATTTAACAACGAACACATCTATCAAGCAGGTTTGAGATAGGAGATATTTTTTTAGCATCCTTGATAATGGAGATCTGCATCTGAAGCTACCTCTGCGGTTCATTGATATTATAGTTAAATCAACTATAAAAGCTATTATCTATAAAATATGTGACCTGTTCCAAAAAAAAAAATCTCATCCAGCATCCGAAACCTACGGCTCAGATTCAGCATTCAAGCCTGCCAGGTGCATCAGTATCATAAGATGCTTCATCCATTCAAATTTGGTGAAGTGAGGTCCAGTAATAACTAAGATATAATCATAAGAGAGCACCTGTTCCAAAAACACCAGCTCTTAAAACCTTAATCTCCCTCCAGCATCCGAAACCTATGGGTCAAATTCAGCATTCATGCCTGTCAGGTGCATCAGTATCATAAGACGCACCATCCATGCAAGTTAAGTAAAGTTAGAACCAGTAATAACTAAGATATATTTTTCAGCATCCTTGATAATGGAGATCTGCATCTGAAGCTACCTCTGCGGTTCATTGATATTATAGTTAAATCAACTATGCAAGCTATTATCTATAAAATATGTGACCTGTTCCAAAAAAAAAAATCTCATCCAGCATCCGAAACCTACGGCTCAGATTCAGCATTCAAGCCTACCAGGTGCATCAGTATCATAAGATGCATCATCCATGCAAATTTGGTGAAGTTAGGTCCAGTAATAACTAAGATATAATCATAAGAGGGCACCTGCTCCAAAAACACCAGCTCTTAAAACCTTAATCTCCTTCCAGCATCCGAAACCTATGGGTCAAATTCAGCATTCATGCCTGTCAGGTGCATCAGTATCATAAGACGCACCATCCATGCAAGTTTAGTAAAGTTAGGACCAGTAATAACTAAGATATATTTTTCAGCATCCTTGATAATGGAGATCAGGCTCTGCATCTGAAGCTACCTCTGCAATTCATTTATATTATAGTTCAATCAACTATGCAAGTTTGAAATAGTAATAATATTCATTAAACATGTGACCTGTTCCAAAAAACTTAACCTAATCCAGCATCCGAATCCTTTGGCTAATATTCAGCATTCAAGCCTGTCAGGTGCATCAGTATCATAAGACGTATCATCCATGCAAGTTTTATGAAGTTAGGACCAGGAATAACTAAGATATAATCATCAGAGGGCACCTGCTCCAAAAATTTAACCAGCTCTAAAAACCTAAACCTCCTTCAGCATCCCAAATCTATGGCTCAGATTCAGCATTCATGCCTGTCAGGTGCAACAGTATTATAAGACGCACCATCCATGTAAGGACCAGTAATAACCAAGATATAATCATCAAAGGGCACCTGCTCCAAAAACTTTAACCAACTCTAAAAACCTTAACCTTATCCAGCATCCGAAACCTATGGCTCAGATTCAGCATTAAAGCATGTCTGGTGCATCAGTATCATAGGATGCACCATCCATGCAAGTTTGGTGAAGTTAGGATCAGTAGTAACTTAGAAATTGCTGTCAAAGGGCACCTGCTTCAAAAACTTTAACCTGCTCCAAAAACCTTAACCTCCTCCAGCATCTGAAACTCATGGCCCTGATTCAGCATCCAAGTCTTTCAAGTCCATAAGTAGGTCAAGATGCATCATCCATGCAAGTTTGGTGAAGATAGGACAAGTAATAACTTAGATACAGGACCTGCAACAAAAACTTTAACCAGGTCCGGACGCCGGCGCCGACGCCGAGGGTATAGCATAAGCTCCCCCCGACTTCGTCTCGGTGAGCTAAAAAGTAATTTCAACGGGCAACTTCTCAATAACAAGAGGTCCATGGGCCACATCGCTCACCTGAGCAACAATGACCTATATGGGCATTCAAAGGATATTGTTCCATATGGCTACTCGGCAGATTACCAAAAAAAAAAACCCGAATTTTACATTTAATTTTGCATACACTTAATGTTTGGCATATTTACCTTTATGGAATACCATTTTTACCGAAAATAAGAACCTACACAAGATATATAATTAAATTAAATCCGAATGTTTTTAAGTACGAATTAACAAAACCCTTAATGATCTCAAGAACGACTTAACAAAAAAATCCGAATGTGTTCAAGTACGACTTAACCATTTTCGAATTAGTTTAGGTATGAGTTAATTTAACTTTGAACTTAAGACTATTTCCTTAACCCAGAATGCTGAATCAAAATTTCCGGAAAAATCTATTTTTAAACCCCAATAACTCTGTAATGCATCGTTCGATTTTCAAACGGCTTTCAGTGTTAGATTCAGCTTAATCAGTTCTACAAAACACTTGTACGTTTTTTATTTGATCAAAAAATTCAAATTTTTCAAAAATTTGTTTTACTTCTGGTTTCGACCGGAAGTGACGGATTTTCATTTCCAGCCTTATTGCAAAGGTAAAATGGTAAATGTATAATCACGTAAAATTTGAAGCCTCTATCTTAAACGTTGTTGAGAAATGCCGCGGACAAAATGAATTTTTGAAAATTTTAAAAATGACGTAACGTAAAAACGGATGTAACAATGTCACAGAAACTTAAACATCTTTGAGGCATAATAACGTCAAATATTCTCTGAAAGTTTCATCAAAATCGGTCGAAGAGTTTTTGAGAAATAATGCTTCAAAAAAGTCAGAAAAAGAAAAAAAAAGTATAATATTAAAGAAAAAGAAACCGTAGAATAACAAGAGGGTCTTCCGTTGGAAATGGAAGACCCTAATAATTAAAAAAAAGACGAAAACAATTGGTCTTTTTTCGACCGAAAGTCGAAAAGCCCTAATTAAGTTGAATTTTACTCAGTAGTTCTTGTGAAGAATTTTTAAAATGCAACCCCCCCCTGTTTTTTTTAAAACAATTTCGAGGTTTTCTCCGCTTTGATTAAAAATTGGCCTTTTATTCCTGCAATTTATATTCACCTTTCCTTAGGGATGTTTTGTGCCAAAGCTGGTTGAAATTGGCCAAGAGAAGAAGTTTTAAGGATCCTCCACACACTCGGGGAAAGTTTTGCATACAAGCCCATTCTTCTAAAATACTTGAAGATATGGATTTTTAGTTTGTGTTCGACTTGAAAATGAACACAAAAACTTTCAATTTTTAGGGTAAAATCAACTTTTTAAATTTTACCGCTCTTCATTAAAAATAAAAATTCCTGCAGTATTCGAACTCGGGACCTGCGGGTTGGTAGAGCGACGCTCCACCCGGTACGCCACAGAGTTAGTCACCAAGCTTTGGCGATATAAACTGTTTCTGAATGCGTTGAAATCGCCATTTTGTGACGTACTGTCATAAAAAGTAGAAGTCACGGGGTGTCGAGGATCCTTAAATGTGAAAGTTTACAGATGGATGGACGGACAGACAGACAGACGACAGACAAAATGTGATCAGAAAAGCTCACATGAGCTTTCAGCTCAAGTGAGCTAAAAAGAACTTATACAGAACACGGTTTTAACATCAAATAATATGATTTGTCGACAAGTATGCAAAACGTCGGTCATAGGGCCGAATATAAATTCTCACTAGCTGGACATAAAAATATATCCGGCAGTCAAGTGTCCTGTTTTAATCAATGAAAGTGTGACATTTCAGTCCAAGGGAAAACAATGGCAGATAGACAGTAAGTGAACAGGGTTATTCTCATATGCTTTGTATACATGAGTATAATATCAGCAATGATGAAAATTTTCCAGATTCTTCTTTTAGTACCCATAAATTATAAGTCACAAAAAACATGCAAACTGAAAAACTAACATCACTGCTAGTAGTAAAATGACATTAATATATATACATGTGGTAACATTAATTTTTTAAAATTTGTATGGCTATGAAGATTTTAAATCCCTTGATTTTTTACTTCAAAAGAAACTTTTTATTCATACCACAATACAAGGATATATATTAGTAATATTTGCAAAGAAAGCTCACTGATTTACCACTGAGACTGAGGACATTAAAATTTTCATGTGGTCCCAATATGATGAGATCAGGACCAAACACCGCTCGTGCAGTTTTCTCCAGATAATTATAAACTTGTACAGCTGTGTTACATGGGCAACGGTATGTCACGACCCTTGTCTTATCTCTTCCCTGTGAATAAAAAGAAATTGTACATTGAATATTAAACGAATAAAATAAAACTTAGTAAATATCATAATGTGACATTTGTTCTCTTGATTTGTATTCACAGAAATCTATTTTCATTTGATTATATCCTTGTAGTTACCGAAAGGTTTTGGGGATCAATTGATTGTTCAAAGTAAGCCATCTTACGGATATCTCCTGTTCCCAATCCACCTCCATTTCTTAAAAAATTAAAGTAGATACATGTATAACTGTCCTAATGGGACTATTACTCCCACAAGGCTAATTTCAAATGGAACAAATATGAATTTGATTAAAGTAACTAAAATAATTGAATCATAAAGGTTTGTGACATATAAATTTAAAAAATATTCTAGAAAAAAAATTAAAAATATCTGAACTTTAAAGGGACCTGGACACGATTTCAGATGAAAATTTTATTTTTGAATTTAATGTATTAAATAGTTTACTTGTGTATTTTGAATGATTTACCAAAATTTGAATGTTAGAAGTCGTGTTACAAGCGAGATACAGAGGAAAGAAGTCGTTGTTACGTAAACAAAGCTCGAGTCTTATATTTGTTTACAAATAATGTAAAGTAAAGAAATTACCATTTCTTTGACAAAATAACTTGTGGAAACAAGATAAACTTATTAAATGTGTTCATAAATAAGTTTATCAACAACAAAATGCAACATTAGATTGAAACTTTTACCAATTCAAGACATATGTAAACAATAACAAGACTCGAGCTTTGTTTACAAAACAAAGAATTTTAACCTCTGAAACTCGCTTGTAACTCGATATTTGACTTTCAAATTTTGATAGAGCATTAAAAACATCCATATTGACCATTCTAGACATTAAAAATGAAAAAATAAATTTTGAAAAAATTGAGCTCAAATCGTGTTCAAGTCCCTTTAATGTAAATACATACGTAATACATTTACAAATTTCGGTATCAATTTTAATTAAATGATTTTTTTCATCTGCTATATAGAAAAAAAAACGAAGAGAGACAATAACCCCTCTCTTTGCAGTAAATGAAAGTAGTCACGCAGAGCTCTTCTGTGGATAAAACCTTGAATAAATCCGAGTCTTGACAGATGCAATTTGTCGTTTCAAAATTTTCCTTACTTTCTCCTATAGTATAATGCAACCCAATGTCTCAGAATATTTATCCCATAGGATTATGATTTTCTTTGATGAGCTTGTTAACTTAGATAAACTCAAAACATCATAATGTTCATGCTAATATTATTTGAAAATAACAAGAGGCCCATTGGCCACATCGCTCACCTGAGCAATAACAGCCATGATAAAATTAGCTTTATTGATTCATATACAAAATATCTGAACAATGTAGTAAATTCTACTACAGTTATTGCAGAGATCAAAGAGATGCCGCGGACATTATTCTCCAGTTTACCACGAACGTCATCAATAAATTATCAGATCAGAAATACCTATTTGTCTCGCACTGATCATGAAAGTACAACTTCAAACCGTAAAAAGTTTTAAAACAATGTCAATTTCACGTGTTAGTTCCAGTCAAAACGATGTGTATTGCCTCAAATGTTTACTTTTAAGAGATCAATGCGGCTGTTCCTAGGACCTCCCTAGCACATTTTCACTGCGTGTTTTTACATAAAATATATAACGTGTAGTAGTAATAATCGAATTAAATTGTCCCTAAAATATTAGGAATATGATTCAAAGATATTTTATAAATAAGTAAAGAGTACTTAAAATCCAAAGAAAAATTCTGTCGTCTGCATGTGATTCCTTTGATCGATACACATGTAAACATTACTAACAAAACCGTTGGGGTTACACGGAACAGCCGTCAAAATGACCTAGATCGTCTCTCTAAAGGGGAAACGATCTGTAGAAATACTGTGCTGTTAGTAGAATAGAAATAAAGTACGAGTTTTCGTAAATGTTGCAGGATAACCTCCTCGGTCTCGAAATGTTGTTTGAAATATAAAAGCCTCGGCTAATGCCTCGGCTTTTATATTTCAAAACAACATTTCTCGACCTCGGAGGTTATTCTGCAACATTTACGAAAACTCGTACTTTATTTCTTAAATAGATCCTCCATAAAAGATTTTTATTCTTATGTTAAACATTGAGCCCCTTTTGTAACTGGATAATTTCAAAATCTAATTACACATTGAGCATTGCAGTTCTAAAGAGGATCAAGTTCAAGAAGATCAACTATTCCTATTAATTTAAACCTACATCAAACTTTGAACCCCTTGTGTGTCCCCAGAATTGTTCAGCCACAGTCTAGTCTAACTGAGAATCAACAAATATTTAATATCAAGATGCTAATACCATACTTTATATACATATATACTCCCCCCGCCCCATTGTGGCCTCATTTGACCCCAGGAATCATGATTTGAACAAACTAACATCTAAACTACCTAAGGATGTTTCAACACAAGTTGCAGCTTTTCTGGCCAATTGGTTTTTAAGAAGAAATTTTTTTGAAAAAAACCAACAATTTTTCGAAGTTTGATTGAAATTGGTCAAGCGGTTTTGAATTAGAAGATGAAAATGTGAAAAGCTTACAATGATGACAAAGCCAATGACAGACAACGGACAAATGATCAGAAAAGCTCAATTGAGCCTTCAGTTCAGTTGAGGTAAAAATAGGACAGGACTGAAGAACTGACTGACTGACGCACAGGTCAAAAGCATTATACCCCTCGCAACTTGTTGTCTGGGTATTATTAAACATACTGCAAAAAAAAATTAATGAAGTTCGATTATGTCCAACTTTCTCAAGAATTCTAAGTTGTTAAGCACTAAAATAGATTGTAGATCAATCCTATAATGTATGTTGAATAAATTGCAACTTTTCTAAAATTGGGCATTTTAGTTTCAATTTGTTTTTGAAAAAAGTGCTCAATGTGATTAGTTATTATTTAGATTTTATTCATAAACATTGAAAATATCAAAGATGTCAGAATTACATGTATTCTTTATTTTAAAAATTAAACAAGAGGCCCATGGGCCACATCGCTCACCTGAGCAACAATAGACATAATAAAATCAGATTTATGTTGTCATATACAAAATATCTGAACAATGTCGTATAATAGATCCTGTATAAAAAAAAATACCCTGCATATTCTTATTTTTATCATTCAGCCCTTTTAACAGGATGATTTTAAAGTCATATATATATTGAGCATTGCAGTTCTCAAGAAGAAGATCATACTTTTACAACTGTTTATATATGGATTATAAACCTACATCAAACTTTGAACCCTTATGGGGCTGAAGAATTGTCAAAAATTGTCAAGAGGCCAAAGTCTAAACAATTTTAAAGAACCAACAATATGTCTAAATGCTTGCACAAAGTAAAGCCATATATAATAACGGAGCTTTTAATTGAGTGAATAATTTAAATTTTTATTCCTTTGTAAAATTGGAACCCCCCCACCGGTGGCCCAACCCTGAAGATTATGATTTTGACAAACTTTAATCTACATTATCTGAACTGACAAAAATTACAGCTTTTCTAGACAAATTGTGTTTTAGAAGATGATTTTTAAAATAATTTTCCTATATATTCCTATATAAACAAGAGGCCAATAGGCCTTAACGGTCACCTGAGTAGCATAACCCATACACAAACTTGTCAAGGAGTCTCATATATGCATTTAATTAAGTTTTATTCTGGAATAGAAAAATTTTTAATGACGACCACCTCCCTACCTTAAATCTTTCAAAAAGGACTATTAAACCTATAATTTTAGTGAAAAACTTAAAAGATCATAAGAGTGCATTACCTGATATTGAAAAGGTGCAAGACTCTGATAGAAAATAATTTAATAATAATAACAAGGTGGTTATTATTCATATTTTATCTAAAACAACCTCCCATCCCCCATCCCCCCGGGGCAGACAGAAACTCTCCCTGTGGGCATTTAAACAAACGGAAAAAAACCCAGCTTTATCGATAAAAGCCATCATGAGTTACTCACTTCACCTGTTCCAGTTTTTGAATATTCAACATTCGTTGAGAATCACCATCTGGCATATATACCAAAATCATTTTACCTTTATATCAGTGATTTTAGTTAGCCAATTATTACTTTACTATTAACAAGTCTATTTGTTTATTTTGAAAGTTCAAAAACTGTTTTTGTTTCAAATGATAAAAAGCCTTGCATAACTCTTTTGATCATACAATTTCATTATAATTACATTATGTTCAATGATTAATTACTAAATATGAACAAGCAAAGGAAGATAACTCCATTAGGAAGAAGCAAGGGAAAACAAGATGTAATTATAATTGGGCCGATAATAAAGTCTCCCTAACGAACGAGGCTATCATATAGAGTAGGGATGACCCACAAAGTTTCATGATGTTTCCAAAGGGTCCTTTACTATATATCAGGTGAACTAACATGACCCAAGGAACAAGAATATATATGGTTTAGGGATGGGGATATTAACCGTGTTCAAGATATTCGGGCACTACCTGTTTGAGGGGGGTCAGGACCACCCCCAGGGCCCATGACCTACATACCATATAATGCCCCTTGACACAAGGAACAAGAATATATATGGTTTAGGGGTGGGGATCTCAACCGTTTTCAAGTTATTTGTGCACTTCCTGTTTGAGGGGGGTCAGGACCAGCCCCAGGGCCCATGACCTTCATACCATTTGATGACCCTTAACACAGGGAACAAGAATATATATGGTTTAGGGGTAGGGTTCTTAACCGTTTTCAAGATATTCTGGCACTTCCTGTTTGAGGTGGAACAGGACCACCCCCGGGGCCCATGACCTACATACTATTTGATGCCACTTAACACAAGGACATCATATCCATGCCTTTAGTTTTTCACAAATATATACAGGAGTAGAGAAGAAGATTTTCTAAGATTTAATACATTTTTACTATATGGCCATATTGGCCCCACCCTAGTTCCTAAACACCTGTTCCAGGGGTCATAAATTTCACAATTTAGGTAGAAGACTTCATGTACATCATATCCAGGCCTTCTATTTTTCACAAATATATATGGAAGTAGAGAAGAAGATTTTCTAAAATTTAATACATTTTTACTATATGGCCATTTTGCCCCCACCCTTGAGCCTGAACCCTTGACCCAGGGACCATAAACTTCACAATTTTGGTAGACGGCTTCATGGACATCATATCCATATATTTAGTTTTTAACAAATATATAGGTGAGTAGAGAAGAAGATTTTCTAAGATTTAATACATTTTTACTATATGGCCATATTGGCCCATCCCTAGAGCCTGAACCCCTGACCCAGAGACCATAAATTTCACAATTTTTGTAGAGGGCTTCATGGACATCATAACCATGTATTTAGTTTTTAACAAATATCTATGGGAGAAGAGAAGAAGATTTTCCAAGATTAAATACATTTTTACTATATGACCATATTGGCCCCACCCTAGAGCCTGAACCCCTGACCCAGAGGCCATAAACTTCACAATTTTGGTAGACGGCTTCATGGACATCATATCCATATATTTAGTTTTTAACA